>CAFUXE010003112.1:252216-292258 GCA_903364295.1 Serranus cabrilla | reverse complement strand
CAGTGTTTAAAAGGCCATGGATCAGCCTGAAGGCTTGCAGCCAGTGTGTGCAAAGGTCAGGGAAGTCCAAGTTATGAGTCTGAACTTTAAGTGTTAGAGCTTTATATACTAAGTGTTATGTGAGCTCACACTGAGAGCGCATCACATTTACAAATGAGGATCACTGTTTAACATATTCAGGAGACTGCAAGGAAAAAAGATGTTGGTAACACCTTGTGTGTGTCTGTAAAGCATTATAAACATACATATAGTGACAAGCTACATACAAAACATTATGACACATAAAGCATTTTATAATTATATAACACTTTCTATAACACCCATATTCATAATGCATTATAAACATTCCTATAATATATTATAATCACTAATATAATGCATTTAAGTTGGTTATATGTACACACACACAGTGGTAAGGCTAGCCCTGTAACACATTATAGCCCTATAACATTACAGCTATCACTTATTCACCACCGGATTCATTCATACATGCAGCATCGGGGGCAATTTGGGGTTCTTCAATATGTAGACTACCATGGTCAGGGATCGAACCACCGACCCTCTGATCAGTGGGCCACCACTTCACCAACTGAGCCACAGCCTTGATATAATTTTTAATAATAATAATAATTATTATTATTATTATAATAGTAATACATTCAATTTGCACTTTTCTAGAAACTCCAAGACACTGGCATACTTATGGTTATAAGCACTTGGAAGTATCCAAAGTCCTTAAAAACTGTTACTTAATTGTAACATTATCATAAAGCATTACATCATGACTTAAAAGGTCATGTGTGTATCATAATCCCTATGGGTGTAATACATTCTAACATTTTAAATGCATTATAATTGATGTTATATTGCATTATAATGTGATTATATATAAAGGCATAGGGTAGAGGTTTGGCTCTCCCTATAATGCACTATAAGTACGTTTATAAAGTATTATAGACATATGATGATGTTGTTTAAGGTATATATATATGCGCTTATAACTATAATTATACAGTGCTTATAAGCAGATTATAAGTATAGTAACAAAAGTGTTATTTCTTATGTAAAAATTAAAAAAAAAAATAATACTGTGTTTAGGCTTCAAATGTTCCTCTAGAAAAGTTGAAGATCTGTGTTTTTCCTCTGCATAATGTATAACCTCTGCAAAAATGATAGAGATTGTAAAAATAAATCACTTGCAAAGATGTAAATGTTCGGTAGTGTGCTTACTGCATGCTCCCTCATGCTTGTTTGTGCACAGTTAGCATGGCTGATCTGCAGCAAGACTCACATCAGTCAGGGTTTAAGACTTCACTGTCAAATTCCACTGAATATTAGGTTTTTGGTTGAGGAGCTGAGAGGAGTCAGCAATTTCTCAGTCAAGGAGCACAGGAGTCTCAGTTTGTTTTTATTATTCATCTTTTCACTACTATTTGTGATTCTTGGAGCATTTTTTCCCCCATTTTTCAGGGTAGATTATATGGAAGGTACCCAAGTGTGCCATAATGACTGGAAAGTAGTTTCTAACTAAATGGAAAACCTTGTAATGTTTCTCCAGTTCAGCGTTAAAGTTTAATTACAAATGTGGATAAAATAAAGGCAGCCACCATGAAGAGGCAACGGCATAAAAACCACAAAATACACTCCGAATGATCCATTAGGGTCAACAAAGTAGACAAGAAAATTGATGTAATTCAAGACGGCACTTTATGCTAAAGGATCATCACTAATGACAGAGAGGTTATACAGGCTTTTCTAAGTATTAGACCAGAGTATTAACACAGAAAATACAGAAAATCACTGAAATATCACTGAAATTAAGCATCCATGATGATTAACGATCATCTTTATTTATATTCTTTTAGCCACTACAAGTCTTAGCTAGCCATGTCTTTTATTGTTTTAGTCATTAGAATTTCTATAAACAGACATCTGCATATGAAGCAGTACCTGGAGGCAACAGGACAAGATTTTTGGTATCAGAAGGGTTCTGGTTTCCGTTTGTAGTAGACAGAGTCGTATTAACTAATCACCTTTGAGATTTGAATGCATGCAGGTAAATGGTCCATGTGGGGAGAAAAAACGGTGGAATGCATTGGTTGAAATTTCATCTCAAAACCTATCAGCTATAATGCGACGAGTAATTAACCTTTTATTAGCTTTAAAAAAAATCTGCACCCCAATATTTAAGAAATAAAGTGTTTTTCAGTCTAACATTTTTAATGTGAATTGATTGAGAAAGATGTTACTACTCCAGGAATTCAACAAGGGATACTACTTTTACATTTCAAAAAGGTTAATGTGACATAAATGGATTTTGTCACTTGTGTAACATATAATCTTCATATATTCCATTTAATCTTAAAGCATTTTAACTGTCTCACCAGTCCCTGACTTTCACAACTGAATAATACACAACAACAAAAAAGCATATGAGTAAATAGCTGCACAAATTTGTCACAGTAATGAGTCACTGCAGGAGTTGAGTGTTTAACTCAGTGATTCTCCACATTAGTTAGTCATGCAGAGGCCTCATGTTTTAGCTTATGCAGGTGTTTGATTAAATGAAGCCCCCAATAACTCCAGAGATCAGCAGTAAGGCACGATATCCAATAAGCACCCCTCTCCCCTCTCCTCACCCCCAGTAACAACACGGCCAACAATATCTTAAATCTCACTTTCATGAGTTTATTTTCTTTAGGTTAACATTATATTTTGTAAAGAGTGCCGTGATTATAGCAATGGTTCAGATAGTATGGGTGCGAATCACCTAACGCTATTATTTAATTAATATTTACAATATTAATAATGTCATTAATAAAATATTGTGTTGGTGCATTGATAAAATATCAGCAACACAATATCAGCATGCACATGTATTTTTTTTTTTTTTATACTTTCCCCCCAAGAGTG
This sequence comes from Serranus cabrilla, assembly GCA_903364295.1. Taxonomy (NCBI): domain Eukaryota; kingdom Metazoa; phylum Chordata; class Actinopteri; order Perciformes; family Serranidae; genus Serranus; species Serranus cabrilla. The sequence goes on along the minus strand of CAFUXE010003112.1, from coordinate 289,345 downwards.
TGATTAGAGAATTCTACAGGTCAACAAATGTCACATGTCTCACAAAATCACACCCAGTAAACAAAAACATGAAATCAGAGTTAGCAAAGTGAACTCAGCTATAAGGTGCGTTTTACCTTTGGGCTGTTCTTTGCAGTGGATATAAAAGTGTGATCAATAAGCTCTCAGCAGATGGTATTACCTTAAGCAGGGAAGGTGTGACAGAGAGGCACACTGTACATTCACTGGATCACTGGCTGCAAATGTTAACTACCCTGTCAGCATTTTAATTATCACCTCCTGGATATGAATAACTCCTTTGTATCCTGCTGGTTGTGTCTTCCCCCTAGGACTGCACTTCAGCATAATGGGGTCTCATTTTCAAAGATGGATGGAGGGATGATGAAACACTGATTGTGCTTGTTTCTCATCTACATGGCTCACTGGTCATTTGAAACTAAGCTCTGCAGACTTTGCTATGAATGACACGTGACAGTGGTTAACGATCATTTCATCCAAACAAGTGAATGCTTTAAAATTCATTATGTATTTACCTTGGGCTGCTTTTGGATTATTTTTATTCATGTCAGATTTCACTAATGATTTCAAAAATGGCCTAGCCCTCAGCTAGCACTTTATGCCGCCTAACCCAGTCTGACACAACAAAAATAGCCGTTTGACAATATAGCACAGTGGTCTGTAGCAGATATCTGCAGCATGCCTAAAGGGGTTGATGAAGGCCAATGAGGGGAAAAAATAAGATTTTACTGAGTGGGGCAAATAATTTTGGTGGATGGCCAGATTTGGTCCACAGCCCACAATTTGCTGATCTATGCTATAGAGAAAGTGATTAAAAAAAGAAGAAGTAATAATTAGTCTATCGATCTGCCCAACAGGAAGTCAAAGTGTAAAGGGGCAAACGCACTGGAAGCCAAAATTGACGCCTCTCATTTGATTTGAAATGCCAACACCACAGAACCAGCAGTATTTCAAGAAAACGTACAATCAGTTTTATGCTAAGCTATGTTGACCAACATGATTGCTGATTGATCAGTCTGATCTCACAATATTACACCTAAGTATCTGTGACAACTCAACCATTACTATCCATAGTAGTATAGCTGTTGGCCTTTGTTTTTGTTAGCATTGCAGAATAACAGTTATATTGTTCTTAAGTTTTAAGCTAAGCTAATGTCAGTCAGCAGCAACGTAACTACCAAGGGTCTAAGCATTGGTTTCTCTTACTTTCAGACATGTGACATAATATTTAAGGTCTATTGTAGTATAACTGTTAACAGTGGTAGTTGTTTTAGTTTAGCACTGCAGAGTTACAGTTGTTCATAAAGTTTTAAGCTAAGCTAACAAGGTAAGGTCAGCTGTCAGCTGCTGCCATAATAACAGGCATACATTCAGGCTTACTGAAGCAATGAAATGATAAAATTCGTGAAAATAATAAAATGGCCTACACTGCAGCACAGAAAGACTTGTTTGTCTTCATTTGATGCTCCAAGATTGAAACAAGGTGGGAGCACATGGTTAACACAGTTTGACACGCCTTTTAATGCCTTTGGTACATGTCGCTATTAAAAAATAATAGGTCTGCTTTTGACACGTTCAGCCTTTAGAGGTGAACCAACACAGTCACTATTTTAACAAACTCCATTCAGGCTGTAATGTAATATTTCCTTAAAAACCAAACAAAATCCCACAGCGATCGGTCAGATCATCATGTAACCAGTACAATAATGTTCAGTCCTCGGGAATATCAGCCCTGTGTGTTGTCCTTGAGCTGCCCAATTATGCCAAGTCTCTAAAGATATCTAATGAAATAAAATGCTACTCTCAATATATCGATCAATCTGACATTTCAGGGATGGGGAAAGACAGGAGTGGTGGGGAAATGGGGAACAGCTGGGGGAAGGGGAAGAAGTGGACCATGCAATCCACTTTACCTCCAGGGCTCTGAGTCGCTCTAGCAGGGGATTGCTGTCCTTTGAATTTTCCTCCGACCCTCCGCCAGCCTCGGGCGAGGCAGGCATCTCTGCTGCTGTGGCTGTGGGTCCTTCCAGACTGTCCTGCTGCTTCCACATTTCCTCCAGGAGTTTGTCCTGAAACACAGACAGAGCAGATCAAAGATGCATGCCTTAAAGCCACAACGAAATGAAAAATAAATTCCTCATCATAGTGGGCTCCAGTTATAATAGCAATAAAGCTTGATAAACAACACACTGAGTGCGGGATCTACTGCATATATAAAACTTCCACTTTACTTCATAGTTTTAAACTTAGATATTTATTAGTAATATCAAATGACACCTTGTCATTTGACTGCCAGTCTCACTGAGAATCAACACTTTGTCTTGACTTTTTTTTTTTAGCTTTGGTTTACTGATTTGTAGGTTTGGCTAATTACAGTCCTAAAACCAGCCAAGCACACCGGCTGTATTGGTTCATGCATGTGCAACAGTGCGAAATAGCAAAAGAGCTGGGTGTAGTGAGGTATGGATCATATGGTGTGCTGGTAAATAAATACACCCTCAGTGACATCACTGGTTTCAACAAGAATCAGCTTCTTCAGAAAATCGTCATCATCAGTTTGATTGCACCTGATTGTCTGATGCTATTTTAATTATCAGGCTGTAAATGGTGAAATCATATTTTAGAGGTGAAGGACACTATGTCTATACTTTACATAGTCTAAGGCTGTGATGGAGGTATTATTGAGCCCTGGCAGAATAGCACAAACACAACTACCCCGCCTCTGTAGGCAGCTCTGTACCCAGCTGTCTGTGTAAGTATCCAATTGGGAGAACATTTGGGGCTTTTTTAGGACAGACTTATTTGCACAGCTGCAAGAGGTGACTTGTAAGGAAAACATTTTTTTTATAATTTTTAATTTTTAATTTGATCTTTTTACCAGACCACAGTCTTTCTGACTCAAAAGCTCAGACAAGTTGCGTTCACTTCCTCCCCAGTTTGGAATGGCAGAAAAACAAAGTTAATATGTGTCTGCTGGAGAGAGTGGAGCATTTATTAGGCCAAAGAGAGGAACACATTTTCCTCAGATGTTGGAAGACCAAATGACGGATAAAACAACAGTGAATGTTGGACTTTCCTTCAACAGGTGGCCAGAAAAATAACTCCAGGAGGACGTCTCAGCTGTCCTGACTGCTCAATTCAACCGAGAACAGTTAAGTGCAGGAGGATGTAAAGGACCTTGAAACAGGTTTTAAAGCTGAATATATTTATGGAGAGAGCAGCAGCGCTGATAGCGCTATTGAGTTCATTTGGAAAGGTTTCACATATGCTTAATACATGTCCTTGTGATTATGCATTTTTAAGAAAGGGATTCAGTTCAAGTTTTGCCTTTTCTCCGAATGGTTCTATGACGTAGATGTCTGATTTTGAGTCTGGATTTAGAGTGTTTTTTCTTTTTTCTTATTAGCCAAGATTTACCTCAATGTACCGTATGTCACTATACATTTGGCAAATACAAATACATCCAATGCAGTTATGCTAAACATGTTTGGGAAAATGTCAACTAAACAAATAAATAAATGGACTGTGTATCACACTAGTAGATATTCAGCATTAACAACAGGTATTGTTCAGATGCATAACGCTCAGTGGAACATGGTGGGTGGGAGCCTTTTAGGTTTGTTCTCCAACCAGGAGGATAATCACAATAAGCTGTATGGGGGTCTAATGCTTGGCTGAAAAGCACAACATGCTGTAAAAAATGTGCTTATTGTGTTTATACCGTGTAACATAATTCAATTACATTCTTTATTTTGGGTAAGTAATTTTCTTTTGACAAATTTGTCTGTTATGTGATGATATAACTCGTCGAATATATTTTCTTTCTCTCCGTCGGTGTTGTACATTTTGTGTTCTATCATTTTCTTTTGTCTGTCTTTTCTCTGGAGCTGATATAATGTTTGCCTGGTCTTTAATAGCCTTCAATGTCATGTTGCATTATTTAGCACTTAGCCTCAATGCGAAGTGTAGAATTGTAGAAACCAAATATTAAAAAGCCTTGATTCATGAGCAGAGGAAGATGGATGGTATCATAAAATTGATAGGGATGGATAAGGCTGAGTTACATAAGACCTTAACAAATTAGTGTCACGAATTAAGAACCTTGTTTGTATTTGGTCGAAGGTTCATTAGTTTGTTTTGTACACTCTTCCACACCAACACAAATAATAAACTGTATTAGAGGTGAGTAATCCAAAGCATGTAGGACAAAACCCTTTTCTCGCAGTCACATTGTGAGGAATCATATCTATCTTGGAACAGGTCCTCTAAGGCTAATCTATTGAATTTTGGGGATAATGATTTTTTTCTGTGAGGCTGCACTGTAAAATGTCATCCTTTTATTTATTAGTATGAAGTAATCTTTCAACATTCATTTCTTTAAACAACTAAAAAAGAGAAAAACTATCAAGAAAGCAAAACAATGTGTGTCCACAGCACTTCACACATCTAAACAGCCCTGAACCTGTTTGTGGTGTTTTCGTCTCAGAACTTTGACCCTTTCACAGCGTGTTTGTACGTTACTTAATTATGTAATTTGTAAGTTCACTTCCGTAAATAACTGCATCAAGTTCGATGTCACATACATAGCTAACATAAAATTACCTATGGAAGTAGCACCTATATTCCCAAACAATTTGTAAAAACAACATGCAAGGATTTGAAATAATTTGCAACACTCAACTGAATACTAAACAAGGCAATCAGAGATGGCAGACTTCACCCCACAGCGCCCTCTGTTGGCCAGAGGATGTATATGCAGCGGACGGACAGACAGACAGACAGACAGACAGACAGACAACTCTGCCCAAAACAATACTATCATTAAGTAATGATTCTCTATCTCATACATTTTCATGGCTACATATTGATTAATGACAACTTCTGTTTTTTGGAAACATGCACCACTCCAACATTTGTTTCTTGTCTCCAGAGAATCCCTATTTTATAAGTTCATTTATACACATTACAACCTGCCCAAAAAAAGTAATAATCTTACCACTATATCAGAATCTTCACAGTCTTTCTAACTGAAAGACTTTAAAATCTATTTCAAGGTGAGATCAATAACATGTCTAATGGCAAATCATCCCTAGGGTTTTCTAAAACATTATATCTGTATATGGAAGATGAAAAGTGAAAAAAAAAAAATCAATTGTTCACATATTTTCTTATTACAGTTCTGTAATAGAGATTTAAACATATAAAGTGGTGTCTGGAGGTCTCTCTTATACCTTGTATGCTTTCATGAGGTCCAGTGGGTCCACCTTGGGCCCTTCCAGTGAGTCCTGGTTCTGTAGAAGCGTTCGCACCGTCTCCTCCATGCTGCGTTTAAAGGGGACAAGCAAGTGGTCAGAGAAGCAAACCGTAAGGCAGGACGTGCTTGAGAATTGAAGACATTCAATAAAATTGAATGAGCATAATTATGTTGGAGGTTAACATTTGAAAACCATATTCAGGTTCAACCAATCATTTCTGACCATATACCAGGCCTATATCTAAATGTACAGCAAGCTGTGAGCTGATCGTAATTGAAAATATATGAATATTTTGATCTCAGGGATACACCTTTGTTTACATCTGGATCACTGACCAAATTTGCCTTCGTGTAATAGCTTATGATAAGAGGTACACTGAATGGTGAAATGAACAATGTCTGCAGTACAATGTAATTTTTACAGCTCAGTGAGTGCAGTAATGAAGTTGCTAATTGGATGCAAAAGCATAAAACTGAAGGAGAGTAAGCTGATAAAAACCTGTTGATAGGGCTTCTCATACAAAAGGGACATTTCACCTTGAAAGAACGTCTAGTGACTGCATGGAATCAGCTGCCCCTGACACGACCTGACCTGCAGTGTTGATACATCTTCATATCAATAACCAATTACACAATGTTAATTAATAATGGAGAGTAATTTAAAGATGGTAATGATTTGAAAAATGCTGTTGTCAGAGCATCTCATCTATTGAGTGAACAAGCAAATCTGCTTGTAAAATGTTATTTGGTTAAAAAAAAAAGATATGGAAAAAAGAGTTTAGTTTGACAACAGAATACAGTTTGTTACCATGGGTACTGTAAATAATCTATCTACTGAGGTTTGATATATAAAATGCAGGATATTCCTGAAAATAAAAACTGTAGGTCAGTACATAAGGGTTAATCAACCTGCATTGTTTGTTTTGGTGAGCAGGGTTGATTTAATAGCAAACCAACAGTTTATGGACTCTATTGCTGGTTTCAGGTTTTAAATACAGCATGATGTTCATTTTGTAAATTATGGCCCTATTTAAAACAATAAAAATAGTTAAATAGATGAAAAAGCAGGGTATGCTTTTAGACTATACCTTGTGATTGCCAGGTCACAAGGTAAGCTTCGTGACTGACAGGTTGCTACCACAGTGCATTTCATGTAAGAACTCTTACTCTTTCACAGTGTGATTTCACTTTATCAAACTTAACCAAGCTAGATAGCATGAGCTTTTTATACAGTGATACAAAAGTAGTCTCTCTCAATCTTCACTAATGAACCACCAGGCAGTGATGCATCTGCACAGATTCTGCCCTCTGGAAGTATTTTCTCTTTTCTTTTCATTTTACGGTGTTCGAGACATCTCTGGGTTTCACTCGTTACACACGAAGCTGTAAAAATACTCAGCCAAACTAAGCTGAAGAGAATATTTTCTCTTTAGTTGTTAATATTCCACTATGCTTACGAGCTAGTCACTTAATCATAGTTTTCATTAATGTTATTTTATGAATATGTAGAGTATATCTAATTTCTGTAGTCCTCCCTCAGTCCTTTCCACTGTTCCTTTAAAAGAGGCTACGACGCTCCATAGAACTGAGGGAGCTGCTGACTGAAGAGAAGATAATCAATTCTCTGTGGGGTTATCATGAAAAGTGACCACCTTAGTATTGCACAATTTTATTTGATCAAACGTTAATTGAAAACAAAAACATAAAAGTGCAGCTTTAATGTTTTTTTGGGGTGCTACCTGACAAGTTAAATGTGCATTACTTTTTAAATCACGTCTAAAACATCACGTAGGCAGTAAACGTCTCAGATATACTGTGAACAGGAGACGTAGACTTCTTTTAATGCACAGTACTGCAAATTCACATTTTCCTTTGACATATAATACACCAACATATTAATAAGGCTTCAAAACACCCCTAACACTGCAGCTGACATTTGTTCAAAAGGCTTCCACTGTATCAGTGGAGTCTTGCTTTGTGATTTTGTAATTGTTTTCCCTCGGAGCTGTGTATGCTTGATAGACACTGACCATGTTCTTCATAATGTAGTACGCAGTGACATTTTGCCCTGTCACTTCCAGAGCAGCTTTTCCCTCTGTTTGATGCATGTGGCACAGCCATTAGCACAAGCTGCTGACTGTGAGCACAGCATTGGCATTCCTGCCCCAAGTCACTGCCACTGACCTGAAACAAACCCGGCCGAAATGAAATCAGCGGGTGTGGTGGTGGTGGTGGGGGGGATGATACTACTGGTCTCAACTCGACTTTGAGTTTTAAGTGGAGAGAATTTAATTTGATGAGAATTCAGTCGAAAGGAAGAATTTTATCACTACTATGTTTGTATAATGGCACATGATAAGGCTTGAAAAATTACAGAAAAACTGTCATCAAACAAAAAACAAAATGTCAATCAAAAGCAATAAGTAATTCTGCCGTGACACAACAGCTCCCAACAATCTCAAGCTTTAAGATCAAAACTCTCTAACAATCAACCACATTGATATGTGAGTTGTGGAGCATATTTCACCGCTTGAGTCCATCTTTACTGCTTGGTTCACTCTCACTGCTCTCACAGCATCATTCTGGCCCCAGCAGGCAGCTGTTTTCACCTGGATAACACCACTGTACACTACCGGCTCAGCACCACGCTACAGACACAGCTGGCCACTAGCCGCTGAACATAGCGTAGCATTTAGCAGCTACAAAGCATTTACATTTGCCTGGTAGCCAGAATAAGGACTTCAAAAGAATGATGTTTCTTGGTTTCTCTGGATGTGTAAAAGGGTTACATTTGACACAGCAACTTAAAAGGAAATTCACAATGACAATTTTTCTGTCTTGAAAATTGTTCATTTCTTCATAGAAGCCGTTTACGTAGTTCTCTCACCAATGTTTTCTCATTTAACATTTGTAACATACATCTGAGTGCTGACATCATGCATGTGCAAAACTATTTCTTATTGGTTATTGCACAGCTGTATATTATTATAGTGTTTTAATACAACAATATTTTTTTATCATAGCATATTTCCAGTAATTATTTTCATTATTTTACAATGCATTCAGTTATATAAATTCAAGATACTACATTTCCAATTTCACATTAATTATGTTAATTAAGAACCATGCCATCCAATAATTAGTGATCGTTCATGCTTATATCTGTTTGGTTATTCTTATTCTTACTGCCTTTATTGGATGTTACGGCTGAGGATGGACTGATAAATAAGAGAGAAAAAGGAGGAGAGAGAAAGAATGATATGCAGCAATGTTCCAGCAGTTAGAGCTGTGAACTGACACTCAGGACATCAGATGCACGCAAGTCTGTTTTTTTTTTAATATTATGTATCCACTACTGATGCTACTAAATATGACTGCAGAAGTACCTCCACTTCAGAACCACTGACAGGGTTTGACTGTGCACACAGCCCTGTAGTCTCATGCTGGGCTTTTACAGATGCTAGTTAGATTTTACTGAAGAACACATTTAAGAAACAACCTATAGATTGTTGGTGTGGAGGGTTTTCCTTTCAACAACTACAACTACTCTGTGCAAAAATTGCTTCAGCTGCTCAAAGCTTGCATGTGTCTTCTTGGAGTCGAAATGTCAGTTGAGTCAAATTCTTTCCCTTCCTCAACCCTGATGAAATATTGGCTAACCCACTATTTTAACCCACAAAAGAGCCACAGGTATCAGGCCAGCTGCAGCCCCACAAAGAGGCTGAACCTGGGAAGACTTGGGACTTCCATGATCTGCTGTCTTATTATCATTGGAGGTGGAAATATGTTCTCTTCATGTTCATTTTTAAAGGTATAAAGCCCTGTTTTTTTTCTATTTAATCAACGCCATACTGTTTAAAGTTTCAGCTAAAAATCGGGGCATTCTAGTCTTGTCTTAAGAAAAAAAAAACATAATTATTTTAGTCTATTTTACTCATCAGATTATATTACATATATCAGTTAATCTATTTGAGCCAAAACTAATCATTTTGAAATTTTTGTCATATTTCATATAAGATTTCATCTTATCATTATCTTATGATAATGAGGAAATAAAATAAAGAATGTAGGTCTGCATAGTAGGTCTCTAAGTGTCTTGCTGTGGGTGTAGTCCTGTTATGGAAACTGCTGCTCTACAAACAACAATAGATGATATTTTATCTCCTTTTTGTTTGTCAGCAAGATTTTGGCAAAGTTTGTATTATTTAAACTACATTTCAGTCTTTTTCACCAAAAATGTAGCATGCTAATATCATCACATTTAATGTATAATGGTGTTTAAGCCGCTTGTCATGATCTCATCTTAGTCATGGGAATAAAGGTTGCTGACAAAGCATTGTTCAATAATCATAGTTTTAGCAAGCAAAATTAACACTGATACGATCCTGACAGTCTGTGTCTGGCTCCCTGTTTTACTACCAGTACTCACTGAAGTTGCATTTTTCATCTGAAGAAGTAAACCAATGCTTCTTCTTACCACCCAAGTGGCATCTGCTGACACGAGACAACCAAAAACCTAGTACAAAGGTCAAATCTGCTGCACTGATAAAATTGTATGAGCAAACACATTTTCCTGTATAATCAAATATGATATATACAAACTGATGCATCACACAAATCCTTTTCTACATCTTTCACAGCATCTGAGCCTCAAAATCAAAGTGCAAGTTCAACTGTCGCAGTGCAACAGGAAGCAGAGCCGGTCCTCTTTAAAGTTTTGGCTCATCACGCTTGCTCCTCATGAAGTCGTACAAATCCACCTGACTCCTATCAAAATTCATGTTATTCTCAGCAATATTTCATGCATTGCTTCCACTTTTTCCACACTCAGTCATCACTCACCCCATGCTGCTTTCCTACTGACTCTCACCGGTGCTGGTCATTTGAAATGAGGCTAACCACACGGGTCCTCAGCCTCCTCAGCTCACAGTTAGTCGCTGCTCTGTGTTTGTGATTGGGCACTGAAGGGAAAGTGGGTCTCCTGCTCTCCCTGTGGACCATGTGGGAAATAATGTGCAGCCCAGTGCTCTCAGAAAGAGGAAAAACAAGCTCCCACCCTGTCTGGCTCGAACCTAACAAGGCCCCGAACTTTCATCGGCATCCCAGTCTCATGACTGCAGTCTGGCAGGAGAGATGTCTGCGGTCTGATTGTCCCTCTGAGTTCAACCTCATTTCAGAAGCGCTGCTCAGTGAACACTGGATTTTTTTTTTGTTCTTAGTTAAAAACAGGATTTGGCATGTAGCTTTGTGGTGTTGGGCACATTGTAAAACTCACAGGAAACAGATTAAAATTGCTTTCACGGGCTGACTTGGACTCACTGTGACTAATAAACAGATTTTTAGATGTAAAACTGCTTCTATAACACCAGAAACTAGTTTTTCCTGCTGACAGATGGACACAAACAAACAAATCAAACTGAAAACATGACCTCTTTGGCAGGGGTGATGAATATTTTTTGAATGTTGAAAGTGTTACAGTATTTGTCTGACATGATAGCAGCACTTCCATATGAAGTTCCCGCTGTAGTTTATTGCATCACATCAAAGGCACTTATGCCAAGTTCAGCATTGACTCCAAGGACACTGAAGACTAACTTCTAACTGATCTTGTCTGAACCAAATACAGCTACATACAGCATCTGCACAGTTTAACTCAGTGTTCCCTAAATAGCAAGCCGTTCATTAACTTAATAAATCTACAAATGTCAATTATATGGTCATCAGCATGAGAATTAAGGAAACAAAAATATTTTGGTTATATTAACCATCTGCTTAAGGAGACAATTAATTTAACCCAGACTGATCACTATATGTGATTTCCACACTACGTTTAATTGAGGAAATACTACAGCACAGTGAATACTACATTAAGAAGTAAGTAATAAATACATGTGCTGATAATTCTGAAAAACTTTTTTATTATCTAGAAAACAAGAGTTACTGTAAATCAGGGGTGTCAAACTGATCCAGCAAAGGGCCGCTGCAGGTTTTGTTCCAACCAAGAAGAAACACACCTGAATCCAATCAATCAATCACCTGAACTGTCTTCACTCAGTTGATTAATTATCAGTATCACCTGTGCTCCTGCTTGGCTGGAACAAAAACCTGCAGCCACTCGGCCCTTTACTGGATCAGTTGGACACCCCTGCTGTAAATTATCAATTACAATTTTCAATTGTAATTTCAATTGAGGAACAGCTATGCTGACTGTGTGAATTATCCAGAGATTCTACCTCTCAAACTTACACATTATTAAGCTTGTGGTTCAACTCATTTAGCTATAATAGACTCCGTCTAAAATGTAAGCCTCTGATGAATCATAGAAGATTATTTTATTGAGTTTTCATTGTTTTGTATTGAATAATAATGCACAATCAATCATCAATGTCTGATTCAGCATTATTTTTGGTCCATTCCATCCCTGCCTTTCCTTGAAATATGGGAGAAACCTCATATTGTCCTCAACATACACAGTTTACATGCTGTATCCTCTATACATATGCACACACGTTCACTCATGCATGTGTTTACAGTATGAAAATGACATAGATACTTGTCCTAAATGGAAATGACCCCATCCATCTTACTGGAGGGGTTCTGCTGCTTCGTGACATTTAGCCACAGGCTGCACTTTTCAAAGCAGGACCGTCAGCTCATCATGCACAACAATGTATGAATGAATGGCCTACTTTCCCCCTTCACTACTGCTGTAACGTGACCCCTTTCCCCACTTCCATAAAAGCTGAATCAGTGCCAAACACAAGAAGCACCACACTGCTATTCTTCTCAGGCTTTCCCTCACTGTTTATTTGCAGCACACTGATGCATTTAAGTGTATCCTTCAGACAAGGCTTCTATATGTAATCTTTGTCAACTGCTCGATCACTTGGTTACTCTCTTTCACTTGTCACTGGGTCCCACTGCAGCTACTTAAAGGCACCATGTGAAGGAATTTTCTTGCATCAGCCACTTTTTTGCCCTGACTTTCTCAGTTGCCTAAAACAGTCTTTTTCTAAGTGAAGGTCTCAGTTTTATGGAACGGTTTTAATGTGAAAACTGTGGCAACAGTGCGCAACACTACCTTGCTTACTATAGCAAAATAGTTGTCCAGTGGATATGTTTGTTGGCTAGCTTGCCAAATTCACCTGCTAATGTGATCCACCTTACAAACTAACTTATGTATTATGATAAATGCTGTTGATTTTAGTTGACAATAACTGATGTAACGGTACAAAGCAGAGGTGTATAGCTAATGATTGTTTCTGTGAGCCACAAGAGATACAAGGCAGGGAGAGCCAATTCAAGCTCACAGGAACAGTGCCAGGCTTTAAAGCCAACAGGACGTAGTGGCCGAACCATAGTTGTGATGTCATGGGGCCCCAAAAAAAACTCTTTCCTATGGACTTACATTGGGAAAGAGACTAAATGAAGTTGAGTAAAATAAGGATAAAATTGTTTGAGTGTCACAACAACCACAAAATTACTAAAATAATTGTATCTACATTCAAGGGCTAAACCAGAATTTAGCCGGCACTGTCAAAGCTACTTTATTACAAAAGATGATGCATTACAAGCTTCTCCAGTGATATGGAAATGTGTACACATCCTGTCTGCTGAGCAGCTTTTCTGGAAGTGTTGTGAATGTAAAACATGATGAATTTGTATTTTCTTTGCACCATAGAAGATCGGGGTAATTTTATACATGAACTTTTTTGGCTTTATGCTCTGCTGAGCAATGTCTTTAACAGAGGTAGCCAACACAGTGCCCGCAGGCACCTGGTCAAAAATGTTTTATGTATTTAAGAACTCTGACCTTGTATGGGGTCAAACTTCACTATCGCACGCATGTCAAACCTCCATCTTACTCTACTGAAACAAGTCAATGGGCACAGCTACAATGGGGAGCTAGATGCGGTATCTAACACATGGCAGAAATGCAAAAGAAAACTTACAATTTTCACAGTGATTGGGAGGAAGAGTTATTTTTTTTATGAAAGTTAAAGAAAAGTGTGTATGTCTCGTTAGCGGGGCAACCGTGGCGACGGCAAAGCGGTCCAATGTGGAAAGACACTACGGTATATGTCACAAAAGCTTCCATGCTAACTACCCACCTGGCAGTTCACTACGGACAGAAAAAGCACTTGAGCTAAAGGCAGCTTAGGGCAAACAGCAGTCTTTTTTCACAAGGCCGGTGAAAAAGTCACAAAAAGCAACTGTAGCTTCATTTAGAGCTGCAAACTTTCTGATAAAGAGCAAGAAAGCCTTTTCGGAAGGGGAGGTTTTGAGGGAAGCAATGATGATAATTGCAAACACTTTGTTCAAGGACAAGAAGAATGATCCCGATGTTATCTCCACTCCCTCTGATGTCCAACTGGGCGCAAGCACGTAGGGTTAGAAGAGTGTCGGATATGTCTGGGAACTTGAAAGAGCAGCTGGACCGAGATCTGGTGAAGTGCCAATAGTTTAGCATCCAATGTGACGAGTCCGCTGTGCTGTGGACAACAGCAGTACATCGCAGCTGATGATATGCATCCGAATGGTGTTTGATGATTTCTCCACAAAAGAAGAGCTCCTGACACTACTGCCCCTGAAGACAACAACTAGGGGAGTTGACATCTACAACGCGGTGAAGACGTTCTTTGTGGAGAAAAAGATACCATTGGAAAAGCTGGTGTCGGTTACTACAGATTGGGCTCCAGCCATGACGGGCCGACATGCAGGCTTCATTGTGCCATGCAAAGGTGACCCGAACTTTCCAAAACTTCTCCATTACCACTGCATCATTCACCGGCAGGCGATATGTGCTAAAGTTACCGGCTTTGATCGTGTGATGACTCCCGTTGTGAATATAAGGAGCTGTCCGCTGAATATAGTGACCTGTTACTACACACAGGAATCCGGGAGCTCAGCAAGGGGACGAGTTTTGCAGCGTTTTTTGTCACTTTTGGGTGAAATCAAAGAGTTCATGCAGAGGACACTAAATGGATACTTGACCTTGCATTTTTAATGGACATCACTGGGAAACTGAACCATCTGAACTGTAAGCTGCAAGGCAAAGGTAAGACTGTTGCGGATATGATAAGCACTGTAAATGCGTTTAAAGCTAAGATGAACATTTTCTCTGTGCATTTACAGAGAAAGAAAGTGCTGCACTTTCCCTCTGTGCAGTCAGTGCTGGATGGCAATACTTCTGCATCTGGGGCTTTTGACAAAGCTGCAGAAAAGTACTCTCAAGTCATAACTTGGACAAGAGTTTGAGACCATCTATTTGATCAACTTGAGCCATGTGTGACTTACATTTCAAATCCTTCCATGACATGCATTGCTGAGCATCTAAGAGCAACATTTAGCTTGGATGCTGGACAGCTGGAGATTGAAATCCTAACATTGTAAAATGACCTCCACCTTAAAGCCCATCAGGGTGCACCAAACTTTTGGGGTCTTGTGGACACAGAAAAGTATAAAGGTGTATGCACAGCAGCTATGAAAGTTGCCTGCCTTTTTGGTTCGACCTATCTCTGTGAATCAGCCTTTTCTGTTATGAACTTCATTAAGAACAAACACAGAACACGGCTTACAGATGCACATCTGCAAGAGTTAGGGTTGCATTGTCAATTTATACCCCAGATTACAGTACACTGGTAAAAAGAATGCAATGCCAGGCTTCCCACTAACAGTCATTTACAGACAAAGAAAGAGATAACAGATGTTTTCAGTGAAATACCATGGCAGTGTTAAACTCAAATATTGTTTAAAAAGTGTAACAGATATGATGGTTTGTTTAAATAACTACAGCTTTGGTGATTAGTAAAAATGTGGCAACAATGCATTTTATATAAACAAAAAAAGGAAGTGTCTGAGTCTTAGAAAAGCTGTTTAAATTAAACAACTTAAAAACGAAATTAATCATTTTTTAAATTATGATTCAACAATCCTGTCAGAAAAATATGTAGACTGTGAAGTAAATAGTGTTTTTAAATCTATAAAACAGAGATTAAGACCAAAACCAAGCAGCATCCCAAATGATTATTTGGTGTTTGCTGTAAATTTAAACAGCACTGATTGATCTATGCAGCATCAGATTGAAACTACTGAGATGTTTTCATGTGGAAAATATCTAAAAAGTTGGAGGCCAATTTCAAGATTTTAAGTTGTTCAGTAAATAAAATATGAGACACAAAGTATCCTCCAGAGCTTCTCTGGCAGCACTTAAGGCTCCTTGGAGGCCAGTGTTTAAAGGCATATCACCAGCACATTTCATCAAAACACTGACAGTCAGGGTTTACTTGAAAAGGCTGCTCTGGATGAGACGCCACATGTAACCAGATTAAATGGACTTAGAATAAGGGAAGCAGTGACTTAAACAAAACATGCAAGTTAACCTATTTATGGCCCAGCTGTCCCTGTGTGTAAGGCCTTAGTGAGGATGAAGTGACAAAGTTGTTCTGATATTCCAAAAATTTGATACCCACATTGCTCTCATCATTTGGGCATTTCACATGGCTTTCATTAGCTCCACCCTGCTGTAATCGCCTATTTTTTTTACATTTTGTGCATTTTTCCAACTTCTCCTAGAGGGTTTATCAGATTAGTTTAAAATTTGGTTGTTATGCCCCTGACTACCCCTGGAATGGAACTTTTTCAAAACACCTCTTAGCTCGTAGCTGTTGTATCTTGTCTTTACATTGTTCACTCTGCCCCATATTTCATATACTTGGTCAGAGTCCAGGCCTAAAGACATCTACATGTCCATTTTGAGCCATAGCCCTACTTACTGACAACAGAAAGTTTTTACATTTTTTTATTATAGGTACCATTCTACTTATACTGATCGCTCTGTGCTAACTAGCAAGGAAAGGAAAAACCTAACACAATTTCATAATATCTTCCGAAATATCGGGCACCCGTTCGAATATCTCCTGTAAAGCAGGGGTAAATGAACTTACAGTCACAAATCATGAGGCCCAATCTCACAGCTCGCTGAGCATATGCAGATGGGTACGAGGTTGGATCATGAGGGGCTGACAGCAACCTAACAGTTGGCTGGACATAATGCTCGGTTATTATATCTCTTTATGGCCTGCTGGGAGGAGAGATCAATAAGTGGGGACACAGTGGCAGTCTCTCACTGCAGTAGGCTGACACTTCATATCAAGTTTAAGCGTCAAGTACTTCAATAAAACGGAGCAGATTTTACTTTCAAAGACAATCACGACATGAAGTGGGCTCTCAACTTAATGAAAATGTTGGCTGTCACCACAGAGGCCCAGCACTTCATCACATTTGGTGTGTGGCCTTTGATGGATGTGTGCTATGCATTATGTTTGTTGCTCGATTGGACGGGAGTGTCATTGAGCTGTGGCCACAGGCTTTTAATCTACCAAGATATAAGTTACAGTGATACAGGGGAAACTTTATGAAACATTGTACCTAAGGGGGGAAAAAAAGACTCACGTCACACTTCCTGGCAAGTTCTAGTGCAGCAAAGGTGATGACTTGATTGTATTGTGGGCAGCACTGTCCCACAAATTTCAATAAATAAGCAGTAAACTATGAAAACACCATTCTTTAGTTTAACAATACTGAAATTGGCTCTATACTATATAACTACATCACTTTTATAGAGATCTATTGGAGAAATGGTTGTTTATAAAAGCTGCAAAAAAGATTGTCTGTATATATATCCATCAGCTGATACACAAAAAAGTGTACAGCCCAAAATATCGTCTCTACATGAAACTGCTCAAAATGAAATGATTGTGTTTCCAGGCGTATTTACAAAAAATGCAATATAAAAGGTAAATAAAAGAGTGTGATCGTTTGCTACTCAATTTTGACATGCATTTATTTTGCCGTAAAAATGGCTAATTCTCAGCCAAGTTCTGAAGCATATTCTGTCTATTTCATACATATGCTGCATATACACTCATTCAGCATTTTCAGGTTAAATATAGCTAATTAGCTCATCACAGCTACATTAATATCTGCGCAAATGTTGAGCAATAAGTAGCAAACATTGTGAAGTGACAGAAACTTGCAGTGTTGTTAGCAGATAATGAAGTTTTTAATTGTAAAGCTGTAAAATATCTGGCTGAGAATATACTTTTCACAATTCACTGTTAATCAATATCAATAACAGTAATCTTTTTAGGCACCATCCTCACACAAACGGCTGTATCAGTTATCTGTGCAAGGAGCAGTTTGGTGTTAGGTGGCAACCTCTATTGGCCATTGTAATAATGGTAGGAGCAAAGAAGAAAGTCTGGTGACAGACTATAAATAGGTACAAAGTCAGTATAAGGAGTGGATGGATGGATCAAACAAAGGGTTTTGACCCACAACATTGCTGTTTGTGTACCACGTAAAACCGAAAGTCAACACTGACTTGTAACTAGGTCCCATAATTATAATAAACTAAACCATGGTCTTTTCTTGAACCTAACCAAGTATTTCCATTTCACATTTTTAATGTTTAAACCTTGCTCTTTTCAGTGTTAAATAGAATACATGTGTTGTTTTTGTTTTTTGTTTTTATGTCATATGTTTCTTAAAGAAAATCAATATCAGCATGTTTCATAATCTGATTTAATAAAAACTGTAATCCCATAATTTAACATCATACTCACAACATTATCAGACTTAAGGATCAAGTTGATGCAAATAATGCATTGCATCAACATTGTCTCCAATGCATCTCAACCACTGCAATTTAGAGTATTTGGTGTGTTTTGTCGCCTGGAACCGCTAAACTAAAGCAGAGATGAGGAATTGGCTAGAGAGGTCTCACTTCTTTATAGTTCTTCAGCCCCGACCAAATGTATCAAACTTTGTGCAGCAGTAGCAGCACTTTATTGCAGTCTCAGAGTGTGTGGCTGAAGGTGCTACCTGGAGAAGTGCTGCTGCAGTGTCACCATCTGCCGCCCACCCTGCTGAGACTTCTCCCTCTCCCTTCTCTCCACGCCCAGATGTTGTTTGTTCTCCAGCTGGGGATTATTATTATTATGGATCAGCGTTGGTGGCGTAGCTGCAGGGGAGAGGAGTAAACACAGTAAGTTTGTTGTTAATATTGCATATCATAATCCCACTGAAGATTTCAAAGATACAGTACATCTGTTCACTTCCCTTTCCCCATTCTATAAAAGAGCAGTTTGTTGAAGAGATGGACCAGTGTGCTGCCTCCCCTCACCTCTCCTCTCTCCATCTCACACACTGTAGTTTTGAATTAGCGTTCACTTGTGTTTTCCCCACAGCTGACAGATTGTGAGTTAGACAAACTCCCTCATCATGACATTTAAACAGGGCCTTTGGGTAAACTGTCATTTTGAAACCAAATACCTGTATATCTAAACAAATTCAAAGATGCCGTCACACTGCTAAAGGTGGCAAAGGTTCAGGTGTTGATATTATAATTACCATATTAACTCATGGCTACTCCTTTGGGTGTTTGCTTGTCTGAATATTATTCTACTGAAAAGACCTGTGACACAATAGAAAACTCATGTTTCTGCAGTTCTTTTGCCAATAGTAAATTGGAGATGAGAACACGGTATTTGTTTCAATAACTGTCAGCTGCACAATGACCCTCAGACACCTGCACTAATATAATGGTTTCCAATTTCTCTCTATGATTTACTCTGCGCTTGTTAAATCCTTGCTTTGCATCAACTTAATGGGAATTTTCATTTCCTGTCACTCAGTGGAGGGATATGAAGAGGCCAGCAAAAGTGCCAATCGAAATGATAATGGTTCCCAGTCTATTTCGGAAATAATCAGTATGAGGGTTTTTTTCCCCCCCATAGTCTGCTCTGGCACTTGCCTCCAGCCACAGGTTTGTGACTCAGTGAATCAGCTCCACTCCACCATGCAGTGCTGCAGTACAGAACCAGAGCTGTGAGGTTATACAACAGCTTCTAATTCCAAATTCACTTTCTTTCAGTACTAAACCTAAGTTAACCTGTAAGTTAACTTTCATAAGTAGATATGTCACATTAAACGTCCTTAAAGCCCTTTTCCTTTCATTAAGAGCAGAGTTTCATCTAGTGGGGTCAAAAGATTAACTAACGGTTCATGAAGATTAATTTGGACATCACTTAAATCACTTATTTTACCATTATTTGCTTCCTTAATCACAGAGTTTTGGTGCCAAACCTAAATGTACATTTTGGTTGACACCATGTCCCTATCAGGTCCAAAACTGAGGCTAGAGGGGCACCTAAGGCACCATATACATTTATAGCATAGGGCCACTGACCAAGCTTAGTTGGGTGAGAATCTCTTGGTTGTTCATGTCCTGTGTGAAACCAAAAGTCAGTGTTGAATTACAATAACTGAAGTAACACACTAACCTATGTACCAAACTTACGCTACATAATAACTGTTGTGACCAGAATGCTCAATGAATGCCAATCAAAACAAGGCAATCAGAGATGGCAGACTTTACCCCATAGCGCCCTCTGTTGGCCAGAGGATGGATATTCAGGTGCGGAAACACAGACAGACAGACAGACAGACACCGCTGCCCAAAACAACACTTCACTCCCACTCCTTGTGAAAAATACCACAAAATATCAAAGCAAATACTTGAAGTAAAATAGCACTGATGTACAACTACAAAGTACAGAACAGACTCACAGTGAAACTCAGCATGGAGTCTATTTTTTCACCTTATGTAGATATTTCTCTCTATTAAACGCGGTTATAAAACAGGCTGTTTTTGAGTTAAAGCTGATGCGTAGTAGAGCTTTGGTCAGAAGGTCACACCTGCTGATAATAATGAAGTCTATGAAATGTATTCATCATTTTTCAGTCAGGTGAAACAAAAAGACACCCACACTTGGAAACTTTTCCCTTTGCTTCAGTGTGATTCAAGTCTTGGTCATTGGAGTTATTTAAATAATCAGATCTGGGAATTAGTTTAAAGATGAACATATTCTGCCAGCTGCCAAACTATTATCAATAAACTATGGTAATGTACTACTACTGGTTCTGAATCCTCCTTCGTGCCAGGGACAGAATTTAAATAACTTTTATTTAGAATTTTTCTTAAAACTATTTATATTATTTCTTGTAGACAATGTATTCTATCTGATAGTCCCTACTGTTTAAAAAAATAAAAACATTGAGGGATCTGGCAAGCATGTGAACTTTGAATCAGCACTGCCATCTAGTGATGTTAGCAGGTTAATACCAGAACCAGGACTGTGTGGATGCTGGATCACTGCAGTTCAAACAGATTGATGAAGATGAGAGTTGCTTTATAAACAGTAGTTGGCAATATAATACCAACATATGGTCTGTGGTGTATCAAGAATAAAGAGAGGACATGTTAACACTTTGAACCTCATGTCTATGAATTGTAAACATACAGTACTTTTATTGTATTTAAATTGTATTATAGGAACATAGTATAAGCATTATTGGTATAGCCCTGTTTAATTTAAGTTACATGCACTGATAAATATTCATAATGCTTTATAGCGATATTCTAAGCACTTACAATATACTTAAAAGGATACATTTCATGATACGTTATAACTGCTGATCACAGACTGATATTGTTTTAGAAAGCCCATGTCTGCAAGGCCAGAATGCATTATAAACGTTCTTATGATGTGCTACATGGTTGCATAAGCCTCTACTCTAACCCAGTGATCACAGCGCAAAGCATTATAAAAGTGATTATAATGTTAAAAACATGATAATACACTAACATCTTTGGAAGAAATGTCAGTATATATGAAAGTTGGAGAATATATATTGAAACTCTGAGAATATAAACAAAATGCATGTGACGTCATAAGAGCGGTGGCATCATCTTGTGTTTTCGATGTGGTCAGTGTTGCCAGATTGGGAGGTCTCCTGCACAATTGTACCACCTAATGTAAGGTTTATAACAAAACTGCCCTAAAATAACAGCATTGGTAAATCAAATCAAATTAAAACAAAATTTCTATGTTTCTATATAGCACTTAAAGATGCTGGATGGTCTCTGAGACAAATAGGGAAAGACAAAGTATTCTCACAGTGTGGTCAAATATGCTTTGGAGTCAGATTTCTAAAATATTTATGTTTTCTCGTTTTTATGGCGTGGACTAATACATTTGTTAAGCACTGTATGGGTCGACAGTCATAATAAGTCATAATTATGAGATAGCAATTCAAAATAACCAGATACTTAGTAAAAATTCTCAGATAGCAAGTCATAAGTACGAGATACTAAGTGGAAATTACGAGATCGGAAGTCATAGATACTAGATCAAAATTAGAAAGGAACAGACTCGCTGGACGGTCCGGTGCTGAAGGCAAATTATCAACATTAAATTACATGATAGAAATAAACACAGTGTTTATATTATAACAGAGGGTAAAATGAGCCCTCCCTTTATTATTACTATTATTATTATTATTATTATTATTTATTTTTATTTTATTTTTTTCATTTTTAGGACAGAGGACAGATAATTTACCATTACATTATAGGGTGTTATATTGCCTCGTACACTTGTGAACACTTGTTTTATTCCTGTGTTGAGCCACAATACTGTTTGTATTGTATTGTATTGTATTGGTTTTGTAAAATTTGCATTGTTTCTTATCTTTGGGCGTTTTATTTTATCAGTTTAGGTGGATTTTGAGCACTTATTGCGCTGGAAAACATCCCATACATCTGGCAACACTGCTTGTGATACAGAAGTTATCTGATGTATGTGTCATCTCAGCCATTCTGAGTAACTTCTGTGTGTCAAAATAAATCTGCTTCTTGCTAAGAATAAAAGTCTGCTGTTTCTTTCTTTATTCTTTCATGACATAGCCATGTATCTATCACAGCCCTTTTTTTATTTGGAATTCCACATTGCTCTCGTACTCTTTTTGGCAGCACATGAATCAAGCTGTTATTTCACAGCAGATATTTTGATTTGTCATAGTAGGAAAAGCACAGGTGAATTTCATACATACCATATATTAAACATGTATGTAGCACTTTTCTAAACAAGGTTACAAAGCCCTTTATGGTGGGGAAAAGACAGCAAATACAACCCCAAAACCATTAAGTAAATAAAATGACAAAATAAATAAAATAAAATAAAAAACAGCCGGATTATGAATATATAACAGGTTAACTAAGTAAATAATTAAGTTTAAACAAAGTATGTAAAATAGCCAAGGAGAAATTATGAAACCCAGCAACATATTAAATATTCATAAAGGCTTTCCTATAAAAGAAAGATGCTAAAGATGTGACATGTCTGATTTCAGTTTGGAGCCACACACACAGAGGGTCAATAAATCCTTAATATAATTTGAAAACAGGCCATTTAATGCTTGAAAAGTGAAAAATACTTTTACTCTAAGCTTCGAATACTGACATGGATGTGTTTACCATAGAGGTAATGTAAAGCCTGGTGTGACTCATGCTCTTTTTAAGGGTGCCTTGTGCGTCAGTATCCCACGCCAAGGGCCATGACACAGCACTGGGTGAGTTAGGAGTGAGAACACAGTGGTACTGCACCTGTTAATGTGTACATTCTCAAGGTGTTTCAGTTCCAGTGCTATTGTGCATTTGGGCTCACTGTCAACATCACGGCAACTGTTAATGTTCTTAGTTACACCTGTTTATCCAATAACATGCTCTTTCTTTCTTTCTTTTTTACATAAGAAATCGATTGCATCAAGCATGATTGTGTTTCTCAATAGTTGGCCAGTAGATGGAGTTCTTTATTCATTTTCCTCAGTGGTGCATCAATTGAAATGATCACCTGTCTCTTCATACCTCTATCCGCTCACTGTATGTCTGTCCACTGTATGTTTTTACTGTGAAAGTCTGTCCACTGTATATCTATTCACTGTATATGTGAGTTCATTCTGTTTGTCTCCTGTGTGTCTGTTACCGGAATGTGTAGACTGCATATATCTGTCTGCTATGTGTGTTTCCTGTATGTGTTTTCCCTGTACTTCTGTTCACTGTATATCTATTCTCTCAATGTGACTGTCCACTGTATGTGTTCCCTGTATGTGTCGTCAATGTATATGTCTGCCCTCTGTATGTGTGATCACTGTATGTCAACTTTATGTCAGTTCACTGTATGTCTGTTCACTGTCAGTTCAATGTGTGAACTGTATGTCAGTTTACTGTGTGTCTGTCCAATGCATGTTTGTTCACTGTATGTGTGTGTACTGCATATGCCTGCTGTCCATACAGCCACACTGTAGAGGAGCAAACATCTGCTTGCCAGCCAGATTACACCTGAAGTCAGAGGTGCTGGTTTGGTCATCTGAGTCACATGGTACATGTAAATGGCCCTGTGATGTTCTCTGCACAATTCCTACTTCTACTGTGTAAGGCTACCTCACTTATCATAAATTATCCATGTTTTGTTGAGCAGAAAGGAGCAACACAGAAAAACTATTTCGGATTTGCATTGTAATTTTAGAAAAATATGCAAATTTAATAGGGATCATGTAGTAGTTCTTTTGTGTCTCATATCTCAAATAGCAGATACCTAGTTTTGAAATTTAACATTTTAAATATCTCCATAGTGATGTTGTTGTAGAGCAAAATAAAATATTGAACAACAACAGTCTTCTGCAAGCGCGCTGCATTATGAGCCCATGACACTGAAGGCTTTCTCTTCTCAGACTTCATCATCTATTAACAGACACGGTGACAAGTAGTTCTTTGGACAACATCTCACCAGTGTGCTAAGTGGACAATTAGCAACAGAGGCACACACAGCAGGAGGTTTCATTCATTCATGCATCTCAACTGGGGAGTGAAATCAATCTCAATAGGGACATACGAATAAAGGGTTTAGGCAGTGAGTAATCAGATAAGAAGCTGAAGGCTATAAATGCTATGTAATAATGTGCCAGGCATCATTCATTTTATTGTTTACACCTTTGCTTTTCCTACTGTGACATGTGACAAATATGTGCTGTTAAAGGGACTACTAGTGAAAGTGTAATAAAGTTTTCAAGCCAATATCTGTAATAGTACTGGAATCACCATCAAGTATTCAGAGTGTTGGTGAGTTTTTACTTTTTTTCTCTGACAACAGCTGCCTGCCGCAGTTAAAACAACACTATGAAGGCAGTGAGAGTTAACAGAACAGTAAAGTTGAGGGATGGACGGCTAAACAATGAGGCAAAACTCACTTCACTGCTCTGGAAAGCTGAGAGGAGCAGCAGATTTAGGTGATTCCTCAAACACAAATTCATACTTGAACACCAGAATAGGGCATTTGCAAATGACTGTCATAACAATATGACTGTTCTATTTAATGTTATAAAATGGTTGCACGGTCAGAGTCTAAAACACGTGGTCACGTGGTTAACACAGGGAAACAGAACTACTTCTTTAGGTTCAGGCGCCAGCATAACATTAGCTTTTCACAGGAAACAAACAGCGTTCTCCAACTAGCTATAGTAGCTATATGTGTAAGTGAGTTGCCTCTTCTAAGTTGTCTGTTTAGCAGTTTTGCAGTGTTTGTCTAGTGCTTTTATTGTGAAAGTTAAGAATAGTAGGAGTGAAGCTGTAATAAGCTGCCGTTAAAAAGACTGTCCCTGTTGGTTCAGACTATGTATTAATAACTTGTTACCTTAATAAGTATAGGTTCAACTCAGGAACCTCAGCCACACTTGTACACTACATAAACTTGTCTTTGAACAGTATTTCTGCCTGAATAACGTTAGAAAGAGTAAGCCATAATAATCGGATGTGAGGACTCGAATGAGGAAATGACTTTAAATGTCCAACCCTACTTAAAACCGTACCTGTCAACACTCAGCTACAACCACGGTTACCGTGCAGAAACACGAGTACTTAAGCTTCAAATGTAAAAGGTAGGTGAATGCTTAACCAGCTTGTGTTTTCTTTCTGTGTGAAGCCGTGCATTGAGGCACTGTATAAAACCTTTGAAGACAGGTTATACTATATTTAGACATTCTTAATTATTAAGTCATGAAGAGGGGGAGAAAGTATGATCAACTACAGGTTAACATACCCTCAGAAAAACAGCAATATTATCTGCTAAACAAGCTACCTGTAAATACATTTAGATATGAACTTTATAGCTAATTGCATCATTATCTACAGTCTAAAGAAATTGTTGTAAATCCTCCATATAACATTTTGTTATTATAACTGTAATCTGATTGTGATGTAACAACCAAAGCTACTTACACTGCCTATCCTTTAGATAACATTACTGAGTGCAGACATGTATTATGAGCCTCACATATCTTAATTTAATGCTTTTCTTCATCAGTGTCACAGAAGACAGTTTGACATTTATTGTACTTTTTGATCACAATGACTCCAATGCAGAGGCAAAGCAAGGCTAGAGTGTGTTTACTTGGGGACCTTGCAGAGAGGAAAGCACTCCAGTGTAAATAGTGTAATTACACGTCTTCCTTTTGGGTGGGTGGGAGAGTAAATTGGTGTAATCAAGGCAGCAGTTGAGCCTCTGGCATGGATGTTGGAATGAATTAGGACAGGACCTTGCTGAGATTTTGCCCCCTGGGTATTTAATGAATACATACTTCTCCCCCCACATCACATCCTGCTGATATACTGGCGAGCCAGACCTGTTACTGTACCGTACAACTCACTTTGAGATATGAATAGTGCAGGAAAGGTAGCTCTAACAGGGAACTGAAGGAGCTTTTACACATTTAAACAATAAGCTATGGCCGGTAACCCAGGCAACTTACACTGAGTACACGAGGAGAATACACAACTCATTCTCACGCACAGTTCTTATCCCCCACTTTCATAGCCTCACATTAGTACAGTAAGAGAATCATTAGTATGTTGTGTGGATATGAAACCTATTTTCTTACTTCTTAAATTCTGTCTTTTACTGTTTAGTTGCTGTACACTAGTTTTCTATGCACTGCTTCCTTTTTAAATATTACAATTTTGAAAGAGGTTGACTTTATTTGCCATTTTCTTACTGTGCTTACTACTATTTTTGGTGTTGATAGGTAATTTGGGGATGACAAATACCACTTAAGATATCTAGCTACTTATGTGCACGACTTGGAAAAAAAACATTGTTATTTTCTCACTCGTAAAAAATGTAATCTTTAAGAGGAGAAAACAAATCTCCAGCCATGCTAGCATCTCTGAGAGACACAGTGGAGGTAAATGCTCACATTATGCTAACATGCTCACAACGACAATGCTAGCAGCAGGTTGATGTTACATCCCTCCAAATATCCGCAGCAGGTTAAGCAATGTATTCCAGACATCCCTTTCCCTATATCTTATAGGTCTTCAAAGAATTTCCAGGCTAGTTGAGATAAATAATCCAGCATTTTCTGTGTTTTCTTACCAGTGGGACTTGCCCATAAAACCTCTTAAGGGAGGCACCCAAAAGGCATTTAAATATTAATCCCACTGCATTTCTTGTGGCATTCAAGTGCTAGAATTGGCCAGGTGTCCATGCTAGCATGAGGTACCAGTACCTGATTTGGTAACAGTTCTTTAACTAATACGATATCGTAACTTTAACCCTCAGTTGTGAACAAGACCCTGAGTTCTTTGCTTGGGGCAGTAACTAACTCCCAACCTGTCAGAGAATCCTGGACTCAGACTCTCATCCTGACTGCTCGACAGTTGGGTGCAAACTGCTTAAGTCTAGTCACTTGTTTTTTGACCGCAATTCATCCTAAACATGCGTGGGTGTACTAAATTTGCCGACAATCCATCTATTGGTTGTGAGATGTTGCAATAACACCCATAAAGTCAACCTTTACGTGGCGCAAGAGAAAAAGACAAGGGACATTAAAAGTCATTAAGAATTATACACAGGGAGCCATGAATGTTCAATGCCAAACCATAAGGTGGATGTTAAGCTATTTCAAAAAATAACTCTTTTGTCAGGGGAGCACCGAAATAATTAAAAATTTCTCCTCTAGGGACCTTAAAAATGTATAGCCAATTCCATGACAATCCATCCAAGATATTTCACTTGATTTCATTTTACAAATGTCAACCTCACTGTGGCATGAGGAAAAAGTCAAGAGATCACAAAGGTCAGTAGGCTCCATTCACTAGAGACCATGAATGTCTGTATAGCATTTTGTAGCAATTAATACAATAGTGAATAAGTGAATAATTTGGTCTGGACTAAAGTGGTCAACTGATGGGTCAACCGACAGGCAGACCAATATTGCAGTCCGTGCTGTTAGCATTAGGACAGGTTCAGTAACTGCTCAGGATGTACAGTCTAAAAACAACCCATATCTGCAATAAGATCTGTAAAGCCAAGAATACTCAGCATTCATAACAGAGATTCATTAGTTGGGAGAATGCACAGAAGCTAAAATACAAAAAATAATGACTTGCAAATATCGCTGCAGCTGAAATAACCAATATCATGAGCAACCACTGAAATTAAACATTGGTCCAAGACACAATGCCTTAAAGAATACCTCACACCCCTCTGTCCAGTGTCCAGAACAGAGATAACTATATAATAAACGAATTCATTGTGCCACTAATATAACCATTTAATTCATTGCAGTATTTGAGATCATTTTAATTTATCTGGTAAACACGGAAATTTGATGCATCCCTCTCGCCTTTCATTCCATAAATAGTCCTTGGATGAGATATTTTTAGCACAAGGCTATTTTTTATGCGTCCTTGATGTTGGAAAGGTTCTTACTGACTGTTACCATTCTGTCGTTCCCACTCTCTAATCTGTTCTGTAGCAAATCTTCATGGAACAGTCAAGTTCATCTTTGATGAAGAGCTATTTATTACAGATTTGATTTTTAATTTGAGCTGGTATTTTTTTTAAGGGAATGATTCAGCTCTTTCTCAGCTCCATCCGGCTGAACACTGTAAAAAGACTTAAACCCATTTATGATGGAGGTTGTCAATACGGATACGAGTAGATTTTCAGTTAGTTATGTTTTGTGCTGGTCTTCAGGTCTTTTTTTAATGTCACAGAATAGCAACATCTTAGTGTTTGACCATCAACTACCCAGTCATTTTGAATAATTGATTTATAGCAATGAATAATTTAATATGCACAGACAATTTCAAGTTGCACAAATCAACATTGTTTAACAGTCAATATCAGGACATTATGTGAAAGTCATCCACCAGATTCAAAACACACACAATAATTATCATCACACTCTTCTTTTCTACTAAGCTTTTCTTTTTTTCCCCTTTTGTTAAGCCCACTGGATCAGTGGATATGGATCAGCCTGGGGTAGTCATATCAAACAGGCAGCCAATGACAGACAACAAAGCTCTTACTGTATGAACCAATTGTGCAATGCTTGCCCAGCACCAACTGGAAAGCTAAAGACTAGCATGTGAACATAATAGAACATTCTAATGAACATAATAGAACATTTAGCAGAAAAACAGATATTGTTCAATAGCATCCCGCTGCGGAGCCTCGAGGATGGTGGAAAATCACATGTTACCATGTTTGTTAGTGGAAAATCAGAGGTTTATCATGCTTCCTTATCGATAATGAATCAATAATCAATCATATTTAGATGTCACTGTATTATATTGCACAGTGTAGTGTTGTATTATGTATATTGTGATAAAGTAGCATAGGCTAACCTACCATGCCATTGTATAAGTAGGGCTATTGTAAACTGACTGATCACATTTAGTTACAAATTTCAGCTACATGTATTACTTTTCATGCTTATCCTTTATAAATATTATTCTACTATGTATGTATTATAGGCTACACAGACAGCATACGACCTCTACAAACTCCAAGGTAAAAAAATACAACTTTCAGTATAACTTTTACTTAAGTAACAAAACCTTGAACAGCAACTGACTTCCCTTATGAGCTTGCTAATATTAGCAAAATTCAATATTAACAAGGGCAAAACTGCCAGTAAAATCTCTACAGTATAAACAAATTAAAAAATGTTACACAAACACCAAGGAAATGAAAAAAGCTGGTCTGTAATGTCCCTTCAGCTACCATAAATTTGATAACGATATCATAGCTAGCTAACCTTATCAAACTCACACAGTTAGTTTAAGTGAGTTGTTGTTAAATGAGGCCAATTTTAAGTCATCCTCCCACTCATTTATTTTTTTTATTGGCTTTTTGAAGTGCTCTCACATCATTGCTGTTGATAACCAAAAGGATGCGCAGGCTATAAAACTGGAAGTTAGACAATTATTTACTCTCGCATTCAAAAATAACGTGTGTTACGATGATTGTCTCTGGGGTACACAATTTCAGATGTCAATTTCTTTCTCCAAGCCCAAAACTGTAACTGGTCAGACGGAGGAAGTGGGCGTCAGCATTGAGCCCTGCAACTTCTTGATATTTTTCAAATGATTGCATGGCTAAAAACAAAGCCAAGAAAAAAAGAGAGGGAATATTTGACATTAATCTATCAGCCAGCCAGAGTTTGTCAACCAAATAAAAATATCAAAGTAGCAGACTTTCAAGAAACTCTACAATACGCCTCATACGAGCAACAATAATTCTAGTAAAGTAGGGGGATGCAACCTCAAAAGCAATGGTTGCAATCCGCCATAAAATGGAAAGAAGAAGCGAAGTGGAATTAATATTGTACTCAAATTGGTTCTTCAGCATTCGTTAATCCTTAATTTCCAAACTGTATTTAAATGGGAGAAATACATATTTAAAAGCAATGCATTTCTGCTGCCTGAATTTTGCAATTTCCTTAACAGAATTAACTATTTTCCAATACAAACTGGTGCATAGAAATTTCGCCAGAATGCAGGTTTAAATACTTGTCTACCATTTGGTGTTGGTGGGTCATTCTGAGTTTTTTTGTTGGAACAGCCATAAAGGGAGGTTGATAAGAGGAGCTAAGATCATACAGTACATTTGCATACCTTAATACCAAAGCAACGTCTTTAAGAGGCAAAAACAATCTCAATAGCATCACTGATAATTCCTTGAGAATGCAGTGATGCAGTTGATAATATGTAGAGTGATTTTTCCAAAGGCTATCACTCATCAGCTCAACAATTCAATATCCACTTGCTCTAATTATAGACATCACTGGCAATATAAATCCTGCATACTGTAAAGAATATACAGTATACAGGCATGCACTATACATGTACATGCTGTACAAAATTATCCAGGCCATGAGTATGGATTTCATTGTGCTATTTGTGTTTATGGTTTTAAATATATATACAACTTTACACATTTATTGGACCACCACCCAATATAAATTTGACTCCACAGCTGCCCTAAATTAACAAATTAACAATTTATGTTTCTGTAATGGTTACTACACCAACATGTGTCAAATGTACTATTTTACTAAAAAAAAAAAAATTTTAAAAGTGAAAAAATTAAAAGTAAAGCACATTATTATTTCTTCATTAAGATGTCTCATTATAGTTATTTACTTGCAATCCTGAACAGGAAAATTAGTTTTAGCAGTTGAATGTTATACTTAATTAATTTCTGACTTCTCAGAGAAACCCAGTGAGCCGGCTCAAGTTTGGGTATAAAAAGGTGAATCCAGTTTGAAATTCGTCATTCCTGTTTAAAATGGTAAAACGTTGAGAGCTCACTGAA
This sequence comes from Serranus cabrilla, assembly GCA_903364295.1. Taxonomy (NCBI): domain Eukaryota; kingdom Metazoa; phylum Chordata; class Actinopteri; order Perciformes; family Serranidae; genus Serranus; species Serranus cabrilla. Next base: position 258,511 of record CAFUXE010003112.1, on the reverse strand, counting down.
AATGAAAGAGTCAGAAGTAGACGACTGAGGCTGTTGGTGTTCAGATGTCCCGCCCGTGGGACAGAGGGGTCTTTTCCCGCTGTTATTATAGTTACGCTGTGCACACAACCACACGTGTTTCAGTTTATGTTAATGCTGCATATCATTGGACATTTTAAGATATAAACACAACCGCCGAAGTTACCAACGGCTCTGGCAGGCCAATAGCAAATTACAAAAATGAGGAAACTTACCTGTGAAGCCTCATAGTAATCAAGTAATTAATAATAATCGGTCACTTTGCATTGGCAAAGGTCCAGTTTATCCACTTTAGTCGACTTTTTGGTCCAAGATACATGAATATTTCCATTACTACCCACGGACTGTTGTTTCATCAATTCAACAATTCTGTCGATATGTCTCATATGCCGTTTATTCTCCGTCATAACTCAAAATCGTATTTAATTCTCGCCGCTATTGTGACTTCGAAGTGGATACGGAAATCTGACTTTTAGATTGACACCTTATTTGACCCATTAGGAACTTGTATGTCCCACCCACAAAATACAATAGCCAATGGAGGTCTGTGTGGAGAGGAAGTACCCGCCCAACTTTGGTCATGTTTAGAAAGAATAAATCGCAGCCAGAGAGCTGATGACTGGCGTTTCTTTTAGCCAATCAAATTTAAAACAAAACGTTATCCAGCTTTAAGGGCTGGGAATTAAATCGCAAACAAGGTAGTTCGAACTTTTCGATCATTTTATGCACAAAGTTTAGTTTCTAAGTGGAAAACCGCGGACCGACAGTATTGCTGATACCGAGTTACTACTACTAAAAAAAAAAAAATTGTGCACAAGTGTTTTTTTTAACAGTAACTCGATATCAGCAATGCTGACAGTGAATTAGGATACAAGCTCTGATTTCTTCAAATTGTCACCTATCATTAGAGCCCAGAATGATGAATGTAGGTAGAAGGATACAAAAGTTATGGACATTTTTTCATCCGAAGTATGTCACCATGGTTATCAAGGTGAATCATAATAATAATATGCATTATTATTATTAAAAACCTGTGTAAAATATTCATTTATTTGAGATATCTCTCAAATTTGAACTGGGAGTAATATTTTATACTTTGACCCCATTGTATTTTCCAGCTCATTTATTTATATCATGTATTTATCCCCGAGGGGAAATTAAGTCCCAGCTATAATGATCTGCAGGCCTGTTTTTACCAAAAATATTCAGGCGAACAATAAAAAAAATGTTTCATTGTGTCCCAACTTCCATCACTTAATTCCTGTAGCACTTACAGTTATTACCTTTCAAATGTGACCAAAACCGCACATTTACTCCAAACTATTCAAGAACAGCTTTAATATGCTTTGAGTATGTCTTTGACATGTCTCTTTTGGACATTTTGAGATGGATTTACAGGATCGCTAAGGGGTTAAAGGGAAGAATAGCTGCTAAGAAGCTTGAAAACATCCATAAATGCCACACTGGACTGTAGATGACTGGAAGAAGGTACTCTGGACGGACGAGTCTAAGTTTGAATCGTCGTGTTTAAGTCACAGAAAAGTTTTGATAAGGGAGTCTGAGTCTGAACAGCTAGAAACTATGTGGAACCCAATAACAACAAAATCTGTGGAAAAGTTAATAAAAACAATGGCAGCAAGAATGCAAGATGTTATCAAGGCCAAAATGTTAATATTACATTTTGTGGTTGTTTTGTGTGGAAAAAATTTAGTAATTTCAGTTATTTATTTGCCAAATAAATAACGATAACATTTTTATTTTATAATATGTTTTTGAAAGATTTTTAAGATATTTATGTTTTCTCCAAGGTCAAGTTTTTCTGGTGTAAACCATACACACAAATAGTGAGCAAGAGAGAGAAAAGTATTTTCACCAGGATTGAGGTAAAAGTTTGTGTGGTTAATGTTTTGAATTGCAGCTTAGCTAGGTTTAGGAAGGAAGGCTATGGCTTGATTAAAATAAGTTGATTTCTTATGCAACTTACGTTACAGACATCATTTAAGTAAATTACATAACTTATATATGTGAGTAAAGTCAACACTGACTTTGGTATCACAGACATGAATAAATGGCCCTTTTCGAACATTGTTGGCTTATTTGTGTCACATCAAAAACAAACATAACAGACGTATGGGACACCTGCTTGTCACAGCACTTTTGCTGGACTTTTGCAGTAAAAGAGTCTGGACCTGCCAGTATTTTTCACATACTTGTGCACAGAATAGTCCTGATTATTCCTTAACTTTATAGGTCCAGCTTTGCTCTCAGATCTATTTCTGCATTAGTACATTGAGAATAATAAAGAAAATGTATTTTATGTGTTTACATAGTTGACCATTGAAACTGATGCAGATGTATTCTTATGTTAATTTCAAAACTATTGATTATGCAGGTCTAAGGACTTCCACAGTGGCCTCTGAAAGAGAGCATCACCCACTATGTTTTCCTGACCAGTATGAAGACTGCCCTCCCTATGTAAGCCTTTCTTTAACCTTTAGGCTACCGCTGACCCCTTTTATGTGGCTGCACAATGGCATCATCAAGCCTCCCAATCAAATGCTTTAGACTATCTGCTTCAATGCACCAAACATAGAATACATGCAGCAACAGACAATGGTTATCCCCTTGCCCTGAGCTACTGTACATCCACTCCTGTTTAAAGGCATTTCTACATTGAGGTCAGGTCAGCTCTGTGGCTGCAATAATATTTGTCAGATGTCTTTTCCCCTTGAATGGGTCAAGTGACTCCAAATTATCATCGTATGTTGAGGAGGTAAGTAAGGTTGGATGGAGTAGTAAATTATAGTTCAGAATGAACAATTCCTTATTATTTAAACTGATTGTCAAGTCAGAGTAGCAATTACTATAATGTGACAGTTCAGGTTCTCTTTGGTAATTTTTTTGCCATGAGGGACAGGGTGTTTTTTTTGTTCACTGTCACATTTTCCTAGCTCTCTGTTGAGCCATTTCCCCTGTTAACTCTTTCTGCTGGAGTTTTATGTCAGGCTACAGCACCATGAATGGTCTGATAACCTGTATGTTAAAACAAGCAAACAGCAAGTCAATCCCTATCTAAAATATTAGCAGATGTTTCTGGAACTTAACTATGATTTGTTAGATGATCCGATGATTCTTATTGTGTGTTTGACATGACATGATAGTGGGAGGAATATTAACACCGCCTGAACAATTCTGGACCACATTTGGATTTAAGTTGCTACTGGCATTTCAGAAGCTGTAATAAGACATTGATGTTATTGTTAGCATCATCATTACAATGGCAAACATAATGTACTCAGATTATTCATGGTGGTATTTTGGCCTGCCACAAATATAGACATTTGGACCACAGTATTCAGTCACATGCAGATAACTGTAGGCATATGCCACTTTCATCAGTAAGTAAGTTGATAAGAAATACATTTGTCCAAGAGGGATGAATAAGGTATCGGTAAATTCATTTTAGAAGAACAACCAAACTATGGTGGTTAATCAGTAAAATTGTTTTTAAAAATAGATGTATCTTAAACTATATTAAATAAACTGACTAAAAAGTCAAATTCAAGTCAGTAGGTTATATTAAGTTATTTACATCTGATTTCGTAAAATTTTCGTACGGCACATTGCATGAACAAGTTCTTTCATGAAATGACCCAGGTTTAAGTGTGAACCTGATGCTTTGCCCAGACTTTCGAGTGGTTTACAGAGTTTCCTGATGGACAGAAAACTTGTTGCTGAAGTAATGCTAACTGTATCTGCTGTCGCTTAGCTAGCTCAGTTAGCTTGCTGTCAGGACTGCTCAAAGCACCAGGGGAGTGTTGGTGTTTACTTTGCTAACACAGGAGCTTTGGACCACTGGGGAAGGTCTTCAGGCCTGGGCTGGGAGGAAATGCTGCCGGGAACGTGCCAGAACCAGAGCTGAGGGAGCAGGCAATGGAACCGTGTTCAGCAGCCTCTAATATAAGGGACCCTAGTCTAGAGACAAAACAGGACATTGATAAAGGAGACTAAGAGCAGAAAAGGTGAGACTGACCAAGTAAGAGGCAAATGGACAAGAGTAAGTCTTGGACCGGCGTTTAGTTGCTGGCATAAGCTTCTCAAAATAAAAAGGTCGCAGACGGGCACAAGCTGGTCTTCGTGCAGTTCAAATGGTAAGTAATATTAGTTGGCTTGCTATGTCTTGTGTTGTTGCGCTTGCTTGATGTTTACTGCGTTAGCAAAGCTATCAACTCATTTTTGATCAGTAAGTGACGTGATCATCAAAAATACATGTGTACAGCTACTCATATTTACAACAGCGGTGTGCAGGTGAATTGCACTCTGAAACTGTAGGCTCCTAAATTGCAAAAAAAAAAATACAAATTTTATTTAATGTTGCTTTAAATAAACCCCCTGGAATTAAAGCTATCATTCTCATGCTACTTAATTAGCATCAAAGGGAAAGCATGAAATATGGATTTGCAAGTAAAAGCACTAAAGTTGGCATCCTAAGCTAACTATCTTAAAACGTGTGTAATTTCCTCAGCCAAAGCGGCCTGTTTTCCCTTTGTTTTTCTGTCAGCAGGATTATAGACAGAACTGCTGGCATAACATGAAACTTGGTAGAAGGGTGTAGCATGGGCCAGTGAAGAATCCATTACATTTTCAGATAACATTTAAAATCAGGGTGGTTTGATTTCATTAACATTGCAAGATGGATCTGCGTTCTCTGAGCGCTCTTCTAGGTACTACAAGATAGCAGACAGTGTTGCTGTTTTCTAACCCACTGACCTCTGTCTGACCAATTGCAGGCCCACCTACAGAAATGGCTGGGCCCCTGAAAAGGTCCAGTGAAAAACAAATCGACTTTACTCATAGCATTGCATGGAATTGCCCTCTTTCTTCTACTGAACACCTGGCATAGCAAGGAAATTTACTTCAACATTTGTAATTGGTATGTGTAGGTCATTTTTTTGTTTGCAATGGTTCATCCTAAAAGAGAGACAGAAACCATCATAGCATTTTCAGTAGATGGTGTTTTCATTAGAAAAACAACAATGAATACAACGTTTTAAATAGTTGGACCCCAGAGCATGTTTTTCCTGTTTTTACCCCCCTTGCAATGGGCAGCCATGACTCTGCTGATGTTTGTCCTATTAACCTCTATAAGGATGCTGGATTAGATTAAAATGAACTGAACGCAGATGACCTGAACTGAACTGACCAGACTGAGGAGGAAGTGACCGGGTTCAATTTGTCTTTATTAGACTGGTTCAGATGGGATTCAGCTGAATGAAATTGCATTTTCCTCATGTCCATTCTTCCTCCAAGCAGAACAAAACCAAATGCTCTCAGAAACCAAAAGGACTTTCATACATTTTTTATTCAGGTCTTCTCTGTCTGTGCCATCCTAGCCTACTTTCCTGGTACTTTGGGGGAAGCGCAGTTACTTGTTGCTTGCCATGATATCTCCTTGGTCATACATTATACATGGAGCTATTCTGCATAGAAAATGCACACAATATGGCAACAGCTCATCATTTCAGCCACACTACAGTACATTTTAAAGCCTCTGAAAGGAACTACTCATATTTTTTTTTAGATTTATGTGTTCAAGAGGGAGCAGGCACATGTATGAGAAATAGATAATTGCAGTGATTTGTATTCACACAACATACAGGCACGTGCACACACAAAACCCATCAGCCTGACATTTGAGCTACGAGTCAGAGCAGTGCATCCTTACCCTGCAAGTGGCTGTGTGTATCCACGGAGACAGATGTCAGCAGAGGCGGCAGTCTGAGCGGTCTCCGCCGAGGTGTAGAGCATTCCTCGTGCGCATCACATTCACAGACCACCGGAGGAGCAGTGCACAGCTAAGAGCCAGGACTCCACTATCTGGGTCAGTGCCGCCGGAGCCATCCTTATGGGGGAAGAAGGTAGCCACAGAGGGGAGTGCAGACGTCACAGGCCCACATGGATCCTAGCATCCAGCCACAGTCGCATCCTCTGTCTGCAGTTGTTTTGGATCCAGATGCAATGAATTCCACTGAGACTCAGACGGGAGCAAATCCATGAGGTTCTCACATCCACACACGATGAGAGCTCTCTGCTACGAGAAAATAACCTTGTCCGCACGAAGCATCACCGCCTCAGTCAAAGACTCTCTGTATTTCTCCTCCTCCTCTCTCTGCCTCTGCCTAATTCACTGCTTTATCGCTCTATTTCTGTCTTTCTCTGATGCTCACCCATATTTCCACTTCACTGCTCTCTCTCTCTCTCTCTCTCTCTCTCTCTC
>CAFUXE010003112.1:233194-252171 GCA_903364295.1 Serranus cabrilla | reverse complement strand
CTCTAATTCTCAGCTGTGTCTCAGTGCTCTGCTCAGCCTGTGCCCAGAGGATGTTGAACATGTGTTCAGGGTGGGGGTTGGGGACTGCTGACTTCATAGGTGGCACGTTTACTTCCCACACTGATAGGTTAGGGAGGATGGCACAGTGCGCTCACATTCTGGGCACAGCGGCGTCTAACTGGCAGTTACTTTAGATTAAATCTCCTTGGCCTCTTTTTTCCTGTAAATGTTCCTATTTTTGAATGTGAGCAGGCATAGATGGGATTAATGACTGTGAATAACTACCACACTGCACTTGATTGGTGTAAATCCAAAGTAAGGGAGGGAAAGAAGAGAGGATTCCTATATGTGACATGATAAAATCACTGTCAGCTTACTAAATAGCCCTGCAGGACTGCCGGAGTGGGGGGAAAAACAGGCTCAGAAATGAAATGAAGCACGAGTGTTTTTGTTCCCTCTGCCTCTTTCGAGACAGACGAGACACATTTCTCTACATTATACGTCAGGAGCAGAGGGGAAAGAGAAGATGTGGGAGGCAGAGAGTGTGTAGGGAAAAAAATGGACAAACAGGGAGAGGGGGGGGTGAAAGAGAGAGGGAAGGATGGAGGGAGGGAGGGAGGGAGGGAGGGGGAGAACAGAGCAGCAGTAAAGAAAAAAGAAAGAGAGGGAGAGTGAGAACAGAGAGCTTTGGAATATTTATAGAAGGCTGGAGACTGTAAAGAAATAAGCTCCTCTATTTCTGTGCTGTGACACACAGTCGCATCTTGGATGGTACGCTGTCAGGCTAAGTCATATCAAAGGGATCCTATGGTGCCTCTGCAGCGAGGATGCACATAAACTGCATCAGCATGCAGGAACATCCATGTCTTTATTGGAACAGACTGCACACAAGAAATAAATTGAGGCTTTCTAGTATTCAGCGATCTGCTGTTGAAAGTCCACTTAATTGGGGAAATGATTGCCTTGTGACAATCATGAGAGCCGTTAAAATGAGTCACATAACCAACAAACTTGTTTGTGAAGGAGAGGAAGGAGATGGGGAAAGGAGGGGAGGGGATTTTTTTAGAAAATATGAAATTCACTGGTTTTATTTATAGTCTTCTTTTTCCTGGGAAGTGAGGGGTTGTCAAACTGAAAATCAAATCCACCGTTAGCTGAGGGAAAATTAGTCTAGTCAAAATAGGTTTTATAACCCAGACACGATTTTTGCTTTGCAAATTTAAAAACGTGCGTGCATACGAGTGCGTGTGTTTGTGGAGACCAGGATACCTCTGGGCTTATGCTGTGACCTAGATTAGGCCTTGATGCTCCCAAGCCTGGCAGGCTGAGTGCATGTGTATGTGTGATGTGTGTGTGTATATGCATGTGTGTCTAGATGCAGAAGACAGCAGAGAAGAGAGAGAAAGGATGTGTGTATGCATGAAATGAAGCTGCATGGCTGCGTTGCTTGTGTGACTAAGAGCCTCAGCTGGATGACATACAAAGAGGTGAATGTTCACGCAGTAAGAGAGCTTATCCAAAGACGCGCTCACACACTGATGAAAATTGCACAGCTTCTGCCTCAAAGGGCAATTTTACGTAACTTAAAATGCAGAAAAATGAAAAATTACACAACATAATGAAAGGAGAGTAAATTCAGACATTGATGCCAGAGCGTAGCAATCTCACTGGAAGATTTTGTGAATCATACTACCTCGGTTTGTGCGTAAAGCTTAACAGATTAGCGCCCACTCTGTGCATGTAGATTAGGCAGTTATTAGCTCTGGAATCACAAATGTCCTGTGCATATGGCTTAAATTAAACATCATCTTATAATGCTGTTTCTGGCTTTTAGACCTTATTCTGACCCATACTTTGCCCAACATCCATATAGCTCATGTTATAATTATCTAATGACTCAAGTCCATACCTCCCTACTCCGTGCTGCTATTCAATGCATTATACTGGCCTTATGTAAGAAATGAGTGGAATCATCTCGCCCCAGTTAATTCCTGAGCTGTCCTCTGGCTAAATTCGCCTCCATGCTATTAAATGGTTAATCACGTGCATCATGAGCATACACTCTGTATGGAATTTACAAGATGCTTAACTGAAACTATAAAAGTAGACTATAACATTTTCCTTTTTCGAAACAGGGTTGCACAAGTTAGTTTACAGGATGTTTCCAGAAGGTTGAGACCATAACTTGTGATAAAAATAGCTGTTTCACACACAGATGGTGAGTCTCCCACAGAGTCATGCATGGTAAGGCTGATGGTGGGAAATGATGGGAAAAGACTCATCAGCGGAGACTCATCAGTAAACACAAGTGTCCCATTTGCTCCAAACAGGAAATGACACACGCACATCAGAAAATTCATATTCCACTCTGGAGGATGATATGCTGGGATGTATGGGTTTGGTTAGAGAAAAAAACATTTGTAATAAAAACCCAAATGTCTTTCAGTGTCAACACATAAAACCAGGATAGGAAATGTTTAATTGATAAATTATTTATTTAATGTTAAATTTTTAAAGGCTATCATACACACAGTTGATCAAAAATGAATTGAAATCTTTGAATACAGTTATTAATTGTACAATAAGTCACCTCTGGTCAGAACTGTTTAAAACTGCCCCCATTATGGAAAGCCCACAAGATAACATACAATCATTTTGGTAATTTGCACTACTGCAGCTTTGCCCTGTTTTGCTGATTATTCTTATGTATATATTGTATGTAACTGTTCTTATTTGTTACTTTCATTTATCAATTTTTATGTTCCTGTCTTATTCCATTGATGCTGCCGTAACACTGAACTTTCCAAATTTATGAAGTCTGTCTGTCTATCTGTCTGTCAATCAATCAATTAGTGATCTTAATCAATGCCAGTGATAATAAAAACACCATTTCAAGAAATATGAAGCTGCAATGTCAGCATCCATGGCCAACTAGCTTCAGTAGTAACTATAGCATGAAGCTACATTCTGTCTCGTTCTTCATTTGGTTTGTGGAAGTTTACACTCCACCAACACCACCCAAACTTCTCCAATATAGCATTATATTTGCCAATGCACTGGTTTGTCCTCATCCTTCAAAAACGTGAAACATACTGCTTGAATATAGAAACAACAAAACATGACTAACTGTTGCTTGACTAACCATGTTTTCCTATAGTGAAATATCCTAAAAAGGCTGAGTTAGGATCAGTCGGTTTTAGAATTTTTAAGGCTTTTTACAGCTTTTAAATTTTTTTTTTTAAATAATGTACTATAATACTAGAGCTGGCTTTGCCTTGAAATACAAGAATACTGTCCCTTAATTCCATTTCTTTTAGCTGGAGGATTAACAGTAAGTTCTTCATTATATCCACTGAAGGACAGCATGGGCATACTGCACAGGCATCAACCACAGGCTGGTTATCTGAACCATGCTACCACAGAACTATGTAGTGAATAAATTAAAGACCAATCGCAGCAATAATCAACTACAATTCATTTACATGAAGATGTTACTGTACATGAAGATGTTTCTCATCTTATAAGTAACTAGATACTAACTAGTTACCTAAACCCAAACACTGTTTTTTTTACCCTGACCTTCAACTTAACCCTTCATAGCCATCTACATGTGAACTGCAGTGTTGAAGCCTTCACTCTGTGCCAGTTTTGTTCGGTGAGTCTTCAAGTGGATATATTCGAACATCTCGTACAGTTTCTTATTGTTTATTTAAGACCCTTTTGCAGTCATTTAAAAACAAGTCAGTTGAAGATGACGCTGTCACACATAGCAGTTAATTTTAGATAATTTGCTAATTTTCATGAGCTAGACATGAGAAACCCACATTTGAAAGTGTTAGCATTGGTAACAGAGGACGCAAGGCTAAACAACAATGATCATGGTAATTAAAGTGACATCAAAAAAAGAGAAAGTACTTTTACGTTTTTTTCACACTGGTTTGGAAAGATATTTTCACATGCGGAACCTGCGTTGCTCTTTCCAGAACTCAGCAATTCCTTGAGACAGTGCTAACTCAGCCAAGCCCCTGCATTCACGGGGAGTAAACCCCACCAGTGCGGTGCCCTTCACGCCGACCCCCTGCCTCCCTGCCAGCTCGGCGACCCTCGCTGTGATGAGGGAAGCTGGAGCATGACAGTACGGCTGGCTGCTGATGCTGAAACACGGCCATGGTTCGCCTGCCGTCACGTCATCGGGCGGCCTCCCCTTTACGCTTTCAACATTACAGGCGATTTCCACAGCGCCCTCATGCGGCAAAGCCAGCACCTGCACCCCAGCCAGGCCCCCCGGGGTAGACTCCCTGATGGCCGTGGCGATGCTGCGTCCCATGACCATGTCCTGGGTGTCGATAGTGACGTTGCAGTTCATGACGTAAGGACTGGCCCCGACACCTGCAGGACATCAGCCACACTTCAGTAAAAGACGTTCTGCATTTTACCAGAATGACTTTGAACATGAAATTAGCATCAACTTTCAGCATTCAGCTGGAAAAACTTTTCAGGTCTAGAAAGACGCTGTTGCTCTGAGGGACTGACACAGTTAATGTCTTCACAAGATAAACAAAAAACTGTCTATCAAACTCCTTTGAAGTTGCACTACAAATATCTGGAGATGGCACCACATTGGCAATGATTGCCAAGTTTTTTTTTGTAAGAATGAAAACTTGACAGCGCTGAATAACAGAGCGGACAGAGATACCAGAAGGCAGATCACTGCAGCAGCTGTTTTGAAATCTTTCCTCACTTCCATAATGGCCGTGAAGTGACCCGCCCTCCGTGCGCTGCTGAGACTACACGCAAGAAACTGACAGAATGTGCAGTCGTCACTCTGCAAACACACATCCCAAAGTTCAGCTGAAGCTAATGTGGATAAGGACAGATCCCTCAGCCACAGCTCAGCATGAAGCAGTCTGCAGAGACACACACGGGGATTTTCATGACAGAAACTGTAACTTTTGAAAATACATTTTTGATTAGGCTTTGACTTCTGAAGCTTCATATTAGCTTCAGTTGAACTTTAGAATGCATTCCTCCCAAACATGGCCCCCGTGGTTTTACACTTTGAGAAGCTTATTGAATTTGAATACTGATTTATATGACCTTTACATTTCCAGTTAAGAAGTTAAACACTTGTTTTGCATAATAAGTCGGTATGTTATGACCACACTTTCTACATAAGATTCCTGTGAGTGTGGATGTTTCCTTGATAAGGAGTTAACTGCAGATTCAGGTTACAAGCATAAAAATATTTCTGTTTGCACTTATCCTGAAAAGGACAATATTCCTGTTAATCTATTTACATGGTTTTTTAAAATGAATTTTCCTCTAATATTCCTGTTTACATCCAACTGTGCATACTCTGAAAATGTAGTTTATCACATCAGAATATAGAAAACTGGAATGGCTGGACTGAGTGTGCCATTTTGCTTTTCCACTGTTAACAGACTTGATCACATGAACACAGCCTCCCCCTATAATTCCTTCAGCCACCCTCTTAAAAAAGTCAGTGCTGTAATATTTGTGATATACAAAAATCTGTTGATATCCAAGTCTTTTGTAATGTTTTAAAGCAGGTTTGTTACTCTTTCCGACCAGAAATGTGACATCTCTTTACCTTGCACAGCAGCTGGATTCTTGCAATATCACAAAATCATGAGAGACTTGTGGGATCACAAATCCAAGTAATGTGTTTGAGTCGCACAGCTGAAAGTTCAGACCAATCCGCTTCTTGTAAGGAAGCTACAAGCATGGTTTAGTTGTTTTCCACGACACGGAGAGTGTTTGTTCTAAACAAAAATGGCGGTTTTTGAATAGATTGTGAAGGTAATGCAACAGCATCCCTTATTAAGAAGAGCCGAGAACAGCACTGAAGGCTTTTGCTCTTCTCTTGAGTGATTTCAACACAGACGTACGTGGAGGTTTATAGACTGATGGGTCATCCAATCACTTTTACTTTTCCAAACAGTTTCCACTGACGACCGCTCAGATAGTTCCATGTAACAAACCATCTGGCAGCGTCTGGTTAAGCATATCTACCCCAGAATATAAACTACTGGCTGCTTGCTTTCTGTACAAGAGCTGACCACAAACAGACAAGAGGCTGTGTGTCGCAAACGCCGGTAAAAACCCTGACTAAACGCTTTATTCTTGTCCAAGGAATGATCCTAAAACTCAAGTAATATCAGCATATCCCTCATCTTTTAATTGGGAAATGCCTTGAAAAGGTCAAAGAGGAGAGAGGTGGCCTGTGGTCGGGTTGTAACAAACTGTTTTGTAAATACAAAGACAAAGTGCATTGTGTAATCCTGGAAAAGAGACATTCTAACCTTCCTTACAGGCTCAAACATCTCCCTCCAGCATCACGTCTGAAGTCTATAATTCAGCTCTGGCTCACCTGTGAGACCAAACCGTCTCTGAGGCTGCGGCCCCATGTCGGGCCTGATTGCTTGTAAGTCGAGCGTCTTCTTGAACCAGCCCATCTCCTTCCTCCTATGCGCCAGCCCCCGCTGAAGGGGGGAGTCTGCCCAGCCGAACAGGAAGGCACTGGTGCCCTGGACCCGCTCTGTGAGTCCCTGCGCCACAGCTGAGCCCCAGCGACAACACAGACATGTTAGTTAATGAAGCGCATATCATCACATGCGCACAATGTCAGATACACGAGAGCAGTAAGAGCGTGGCAGACAAAACACACCTGGGGGATTTTAATTCAGACAGAGGGAAACATATGGACACATGGACCACTCATTACACACATTCATGCTCGTTACTGAGTTTACCAATTATTATTCTGCAGTCACACTGCACAGATTAGCATACAGAGTGCACACATCGGGCATGCAGCCACACATGCTGGGTTACTGGTTATTATCAGCAAGACACATAGCTGCTATTTCAGCTGGTGTACTGTGAAACTAATCAACACAAAGGAAGCTAAAGATGTCACATCATCAGGCACGAGGCACATTCCTACAGACACAGGGGATATACTCAGTACAGTAAACAGTCATATGCAGTATGGGAGGGGAGGTGAAGGCAGATATTTTCTAAATTACTGACGTGTCATAAACTAACTAGACTCATCTCCTCATGGTTGTATGCCTCCTCTTAGACTTATGTTTGGGTGTTCTTTTCTCTCTCAGTTTTTCTTTTCTTTTTCTTTTTTTCTGTTTTGGGGATCGGCAGGGTGTACTGTTTACCTATGCTAATTAGGTTCAAATGTGTGCCCTTTTAAGTTACGAGACAATTCTGCAGTTAAAGAACACCTTCATGAATCTGATGTAGACTTTTATTAGGACCTGTGTTGAGACCAAATTTATGAACAAAAACGTGGGATATTAAATGAACTGAACAGCAACTAAAGACACAAGAATGGAGTTCAGAGAAAACATCAATTGGATTGTTTCTCTACTGCAGATACATTTTTAAAAAACGAATAAAAGCTGTATTGTCATCAGATGATAGGTTATGGGTTCAGAGATTGCAGTTTGGCTGATCTGTTCCTCTGCTTTTGCTCCCCACACAGACTGTTTACTTTCATGCAGCTTAAGCTCTCTCAAACATGATTGGTCAATATCACTCTGACTACAAATGGAAACCAAAAAGGTTCAGATACCAAAATCCTCTCCTATTACCAACAGATTCTGCGTTTGTATAAAAATATCTATTCAACATGCTCACGTCTGTCCTGAGCAGGACAGAAAACAAGAGGCACAGTGATGACTGAACATATATAATATCAGGTTAACCAACAGGGACATGTATCTAAGTGCACTTACACACACATGCATGCACAAATGACATCTCACCCCGAGCCTCTGCAGCACAGTCCTCCACTCCCACCTCCTCCCCCAGGGGGTAGATGGGTACGAGGTCGACAGCACCCATACATGGGTGGACCCCTTTGTGAGCGTGCATGTCGATCAGCCCACAGGCCTTCTCACAAGCAGACAGAACCGCCTCCCCTGGAGTACAACAAACATACTGTCAGAGCAGAGTCCTGACATGATGGGAGGGACATTGAACTATTCATCTAGGTAGACTGTATTGTGTGATTTCAGCAGAAATACTGATGCAAGTTTGAAGAAAACTGAATTCAATATGATAAAAATATAAGACTTGGTTACACAGGAAATCGGTCTCATCCTCTCCAAACAAACAGATTAAAACCAGTAAAAACACTGAATAAACTAGTTTCACCTTAAAATTCACTGTTTGGCACATCAGCAGAGAAGCTGATAACATTTGCTCTGCTTGTTTCTCTGATGACGGACGATCCAAACACTCAGGAGGGTTTTACCATGTGCTGTATTATCTGTAGAGGTCTCCTCCTCTCCACAACAAATGGACCAGGTAATAAAAACTGGAAGCAATACTGAATTAAGTAGTTACACTTTAAAAATCAGTGTTTCTCTGCTGTTAGCTGTGTTTACAGAGTGGCTGCTACTAAAATCATTAAGGTTAAAGTATAAAGTGATATAAAGAATCATAAAAATGTAAATATAAAACTGTATAGAAGGTCACTTATGACAACTTCTGTCACAAAGGGGATACAATGCCAGTGCCAATTAACACTGAACGCTTTTGAGAAACATTTGGGAAAATGTTGGTACACAACTCAACAAAATGAATAACATCTGTCCTTTAAGTTATTTCAATGGAGAAATAAGATGTGATCTCCTTTATTAGTCCCACAACGGGGAAATTTCCAGTGTTACACCAGCAAAGTGGATAGTAAAATAGAGAGGAGCTTCAATGTTACATATTAAGGAAAGCTGATTCATGAGTGAGCGTAAGACAAACAACTGTAAACCTTGACAGCTTCGGCTGCATTGTCAGAAGGTCGTGCTCGGATAAGCGCTGAATGAGATAAACTTTTCACTGTGATCTTTGCCAGAATATGTTCATCCTGATTTTTTTTGTGTTTAAATCCCTGACAAAGCTTATTAAAGGATTTTTTCCCTCTCAGAGGATTGGAGAGCAGGGGACAGAGACTGAATCCCAGCTGCAGCAAGTCGCTGACTCTATTCTTCCCTCAGGAGAATGAATATAAAACATGATGTTTCAACACGAATGCAAAGGTTAAATACTTACTGATGGAGTCGATACTGGCCACAATGGTGATGACAGAACGGTTGTAGTCATGGTCATTAAAGATGTTCAGCACTGTGGTCCCCTCTCGTCTAACACCTGGTGAAGAGTTGCATTAAGCTTTGGTTTTAACAGTGGATTATTTTAACTTTTATATAACATATAGCAAGCAAAATAAAAACATCAATTAGGTTGTTGTTGCAGAAGGACTTCCTAGTAGTCTTGGCATGGTGCATACTACTGTAAAATCTTGGAGGACTGGTGGGGAAATAAAATAAAGGTATTGTGGTGTGTGTAAGCAAATCCAATGACATGATGAAAATGAAGGATATTATGATAAGGTAGTCTGAGGTTAGCTGTCTTATTATTGGTTTTAGCCTCTGGTTAAGTTATTCTTATTTTATCAAACTGGTACTTATTATCTCTAGTGGCATTTCATTTAAGTTGTTAAATGAAAAATAATCACACTTGCCTTCAGTGTTGTATAAGGCTGCCTTGGCCACAGTCTCCACCAGGTCTTTCCTGCGAGCCTCAGAAACATTAAGAAGACATGCCACCAGTCTTCTGCCCAAGGAAGCCGAGGCCATGTTGGTGCCAGTCCTGCTGCAAAAAGAGCAGGGGGGAAATATGAAGCTCACTGACCAGACTTAAGATTAATCAAAAGCTGTAGAATGGCTGGTCATATACTGTGGACATGAACAAAGTCAAGATTATAACTTTCTTAACCCTTAAGTGGAAAGATGTCAAATTACGTTTAAAATGAAAAGGTGAAATCATAAACAACACACAAACTACTTCAACAGCCATCTTTGTTCTGATATCAATAGCTTATGGGAGCTACTGTTAGCAAACTAAAGAGACATATTTGGATGGATTACTGAACAAGCCTCTGTGCACAAGCCCAGGGGCTTGTTCGAAGAGATACATACCACCACAAAGACCACAAAAATACACAAAATTACCAGACATAAACCCACAAAAAAATGCAACAACTACAAAGAGAAGCTAGACAACAACAACAACAAAAGGAGACTAAATCACCACAAAGTCAGTTTATCTTGCTTGTATGTAACAGAGGTGATGGGGCCTTTTGCTTGTCTGTGCCCTGGTGCCCACTGTCTCATGATTCCCCCATGTATGTATCTAAAAGTACTAGCATTTAGCATTATCCCACACTCAATAGCATCCATAATGGATCAATTTCAAGTACAAATATTTTGTATTTTATTTTTGATGCACCTTTACATGAAAGCATTTGAGTGTCAACTGTCCATTAGAATGTCTTTAATGATGATGCCATCTATAGACAGTTTGTGGAGGTGCCCTTTACTACAGGAACAATAAAGTGTAGTTGTTTTTGTCCTAAAAAAGAAAAATCTCTTTCCCCATGCAGTTACGAAAAACCCAAAGGGCATTACAAAATCCCCAAGAAATGAGTGCAATCTGTGGAAAACGTCTTATTGTATACAGATTGTTGAAATTAGTCTCCTTAAGTCTAGACTAAATCTAATTAATAATTTAACTGTTTAATAGTTAATAACGCCGCTCAGTGGTGCCTATGGGAATGATTAAAACCATGTGTTTCTCCATATTGCTGCCGACTGCTGAGGTAAAGTTATAGAACAAGTGCAAAGTCCACACTGGAGTGAGCTGCATTATCTACAAGGGAAAAAAGCGTATTTATAACATTACACCCCGAAAAATGCTCCATAAAGTATGTCATACTTGCGTTACATTGAATGGTCTTTCAGCACTGACATGTGCAGTGTATTCTCTATTGTACCGAGGTGAGAATGAATTTCTGTACGAAAACACTCAACAGAGCAGTTACTTTAGTACAGCTGCTGCCAATCCGAGCACGTTCTAGTTCCAACAAAATGTACACAACTAGACTTTAGCATGTGGAGCTGAAGATGAGAGAAAGCAAGATGGTTCACTGCTGTAGCCAGTATGCTGGAGACGGGGTTTTTTTCCTGTAACGGAATTTGTACAATTATGCAACTTTTCCTTTTCGTTAATGTTGTATTGATTCTTTTTTTATCTTAAGTTTGATTTAATGACTTCATCCATATATCCTCGAATGACTGATTGACCGACAAGTCAAAACGGAAGTACATACGTGTTTATTATCTTGCCGTCATCCACTCGTACGTATCTCTGGAGGTAAAAAATAGACATGCGCAAAAGTGCTTATGCCAGCTCAGTTGTTTTTAATCAACTGCGCCTCTCCGTGGACAAAAAGACGCATAGCTTAACTGTCAGTGTCAGAATTAAATACATGTTAAGAGTTTATTTCGAAACTGCTACAATGTGAGACAGGCGGCAGATACAGCAAAGCGTGTAATATGTATTTTGGCTAAAACCACGCACAGGCTCCATATGTGGACTTTAGCTGAAGCTAATGTGATGCTGTGTTGCTAACAGAGACTGCTATCGTCCAGTGGCTAGCTAGCTGACAGCAGCGACATGGAGTGGGTGCGTTAAGAAAGAAAACGCCAAATCATTTTCTTATTTTAGAGTCCACTCCAGCAGTTGCGGTAGGCTTTACTCTTATAGCTGTGGCCAAAACGATGAGCTCTGTTGCTGTGACAACATCCTCTGGTCCGCCGGAGCTGCACGCAGCAGCCAGTCGGGATGTAGACTCTGGGAGCCCGGGGAAGAGGCTCCAGAAGCTGCTCGCGGTGCCCGGATACGAGCCGAGCCGTGTCAACGACCTGCTGCTCCTCCGGCCTGATACAGACTCTCAGACTGCTGCAGAACCAAAGGAGAAGAGCGGCAACAGGCATGTCATGTTTTTCCACGGGGATATTCAGGTGAGTGTGATGGAGGATACGGACACAAGGCGTTTGTGGGTCTGTTGATCTCAGGTTGTTCACAGTGTCAACAGAAAGATGACAAGTGACTTAACGTTAGCTCACTGTTGGGGTCATGACCCCAGGGGGTGTCAGGGGGGTTGTGGAAACTTTGACTTATGTTTTTTGATATATGTAGTTGTATGTTTGATTTTTTTTATATTTGCCATCATAATGTTCATGTCATTTAAAAAACTAATTTGTAACAGTGGAACCCCTCCCAGAGGCCAATGCTATATGGGGGTTCGTGGCATGGTATGGCATGGTGGCAAAGTTTGGGATCCCCTGATTGATCATTCACATCCCATAGTAAATACTTATAAGTAAATAGGGCTCAACCCCTCACATTAAGGAGATAGTATTATGGATTATAGGATTATGAGATGTACTATGGTTACTCCATCATGTCATGTTGCACCAGGAGAAACTTAACTTTCAAACTATATGCCACTTGCATCCAGTTTCACATATAGTTTTAAATTAAATCAAGGGCCTATTTAAGTCACATCGACTTTATGAATTCTAAAAACCATGTGATAAGTAAAGCGTAATAACAGGGCTGCTCAATTATGGCAAAAAAAAAATCCTATTCACGATTATTCTAGTCAATACTGAGAGATCACTTATGTAACACGATAAACAAAAGTCTTTTGAAATATGCATTTGTTGAAAACAGTAGATTTTCTTGAACTAGAACCAATGTAGCTCAATTTATAACTATTTCAAAAATGTATTAAAAAAGAGAAGATATTGATCAAATGATTGCTATAATTTTAAATAGACATTAAATTGATAGAATTGATATTACAGAAAACTAAAATTGAATTAGATAAAAATAAATATCAAATAAAAAGATAAATCAAGTATGTTGAACATTAAAAGACTTCGACAACCTACTGAACACTACTGCAACTATATTCAATACATGAAAAAAAAAATACAAACAAATAATAAACAGTGCAATGGCACAACCTACTGAAAACTTCTTAACATATATTCATTTTGAACATTTGAACATTTTCAACATATTCCAGTCAAAAACTGCAAAAACAGGCCACGTTGCATCGCTGAAAGGAAGGGGTGCGCTGGATTTATAACACAAGACAGAATGATAGCATCACTGTGGAACATAATGCAGCATGGTAATTGTTCGGTCTGGATAACTTGTTTTCATCTTTGTAGGTCAAAATTGTAATTGAAAATAAAACTGGATTAATTGCTCAGCTCTAAAATTGTCATGTGTTTTTCAGTTGTTAAAGCTCTTTGTAGCTTGTGCACAGCATGTGACACCCACTGTGTGTCAGGAAAGGTTATCAGCAGATTGAGTCCCTCATGTTTTATAGCTTCATGAAAACATCTCACTAAACCTAAAGCAATGTGCGGCTTGTTGTTTTTAACATGGGAGAGCACACACTTTTTTCCTCTTTACTTTTTTCATAATGCATTCAAGTATATTATGGTATGTAATTTTGCAGATGATTTCTGTGAAACTTTTTTAAACTGTGTCTGTTTATAGAAATAGAATTAGACTAGGAGTAGTAAGACCTGAGTAAGCGCCTTAAGCATTCAGTATTTAGAAGCTTTTTGCTTCTGTCCTCAGTCTTGAAACTTAGGATCACTGGTCATTTTTATATTACTGTGGTCACAGACAAAAAAGAAATCAGTCAATCACTTAAAAGCAAAGTGTCCAAAGTGGACATTTTATCCTTTAAACCCTCATCTTTAATATGCCCATGACAGCAGGGGAAGTTAATGCTTTTTAATGTGTTTGGAAGAGCTGAGCACTTAAAGCCAAAGTTTTTCTGGATGGTATCACAAGTGCACCTTTTAGTCTTCCTGAGACTTCAGTGTGTGTGTGTTTGATGGATCTGTATAGCTGACGAGCAAATCAAAGTGTCTCTGAACATGTGTGCAGTTCTGAGTAAACAGCTTCTCAGAATAGGTGGGACATGTCTGTCCAGCCTGTGCCACATGCATAATTGCAGCAGCTGTCAGATTATGCAAAACTGTTTTACCAGAGGTCTTTTTGTTTCTTTTTTTAGAACGTAGAAGAGACACTAATCAAGTGTAAAAAAAAATCCAGAGGAGTAAAAGAAGATTAAACATCACCCATTTGTTTTCCTTTCTAATTGCTTTTAAGAATTCAAGAACTGCCCTCATTTACTAAAGCTTTTCTAATGCCCAATCCATCTATTCATTGTCCTCATTTGCAATTCATTAGGCAGTTTACCAGGCAAGTGTTAATATTCCCACAGTGTGCTGGTATTTGCCAGGAGATGTTTGTATGCGCAGGATGCTGTCACCGTGATGTTTCCATGTAAATATAATGAATGAGGTCATTGTGTTGAGGTTCATACTGTCGCAGACTGACAGCAGATTGAGGAGATGCTGCTGATGGAACTAATCAAGTGTGGCAAACGGAGACTGATGTGTGTGACGTTTTTTAGGCAGACTATCCCCATGGAACCTTCTTTGTTTGCAAAAGAAACACATGGATATTTTTTGCTTTTTCGAGAGTGTCTTTCTTTCTAAAATTTAAGTGTTTAAAGGCCCAATAACTATACCAAAGCTAGATAAGTTTACACACACTTTTACTCAAAAACATCATGAACACACGGACTAAAACAGTAACTTTAGGCAAACTGTGGAATATAGGTGTAAAGGACTGGTGGTATGGTGAGATTGGTTCAGTGAACATCTGATGTGGTGCACATTTAAACACAGGATCCAGGATGCCATTCCAACAATTTATTCACTCAAAAGGCCAACAGTAGGATGGATAGATGGATGACTTTTTCTATACAATGAAATGCAGAGAAATATAATTTATCTCAGAAATATCAAACAAATAATGACAATAATAAATTAGGTTAGTCATTCATCTCACTTCACTAATGCATCCACCATGGTTTCCATCTACTCAACAGGAATGAACCAGGTAATCTAATATAACAAAACACAATTACTTTCAAACAATACATGGCATATCAACCAACTGAATTAGGTATTATAAGGTAAAAAATAACTCAAGATTAACTCACATCCATTCTCTTTGTTCTGGCTTGTGTTTGGAGGGAAATCAGAGAGGAAGTGACAGGCCTGGAGGGCGGAGCTTTATAGGCTTGGGGGAGTGGTCATCTCATGAGTGACAGTGACAGACTTGTGATTTTAACAATAGGGATGTACGAAACTGTGCAGTTTTTTTCTCATGAGCAGATGCAGACCAATGATGGGTATTGTTTATCATATATTTAATTGTTTTATTGTACTTCCAGTGATGCTCTGCTGTTTTAAACACCCTCTTTGTGTGTGCTGTTTGTATAGAACTTCCAGGAGGAGATGGCTCTGCAGCCTGAAGGAGCCCAGTGGCTCTCCTGGAGTCTGGAGCAGGTCGCCCTCACCCTGGGCCGTCGTTTTCCAGAGCGCCATATATGGGTGGTCAAAGCCTCCCGCATGTATCTCCACAAGTTCAGCTGCTACCACAACTTTGTGGAGAGCAACATGTTCGGAGCACCGGAGCACTCGCCATACTCGCCTGACTTTGGAGTGTTTCACCACCTCAGGTTTAACTCTTTTCCTCTTTGATCAGTTTAGCCAACATTTAGCATCAGGTTATTGTCTCAACCTTTACTAAAACTAACATCTACATGTTTATCTCACTTGTGTCACTGCCTTTATATTCATAGTAGCTGCTGTGTAAATTCTTGGTTTCAGTTGTGAGGACCTCTGTATTGCCTCTAAAATACTGGAATTACTGGACAGCATTATGTATATTTAGCTTTTTATTATATTCCTATGTATTCTTTATTTTATTTTAGTTAACATTTATAGAATTACCTGACAATGTAAAACATTGTATAATGTGTAACAGTGTTAGCTCTCTGGGTACATTTGCAGAGTGGTGAAAAATCTGCACAGTCCACATAAAACGGTATATTTTCATTCCAGCTCAAACATTCAGTTATCAGCCACCGTATCGGTTATTGATTTATGTTTCCCTCTAAAATCAGTAGCAGTCTCAATCATCCCATATCAGAAGGGCTCTAGTTACAGGTAGTGCGTCATCCTTGCAATGAGTCTGAACAGCCTTTCTGTGTGCAGGGCCCTGCTGAGCCACGGCATGGAGCGAGCCAACCTACCAAACCCTCTCCAGCCTGTAGGAGGCGCTGACAGCATCCCCTCAGGGTTTTCACTGACGCTGGTGGGCTTCAGCAAAGGCTGCGTGGTGCTGAACCAGATGGTGTACGAGCTCGCAGGGGCCCGCGCAGACCCACAGATGTCACACTTCGTTAAGCGCATCTCGGACATGTACTGGCTGGACGGGGGGCACCCGGGAGGCAGTGAGACCTGGGTGACAAATAAGCAGGTGCTGAAGGAGCTCGCTTCCAGCGGCGTGTCCATTCACGCCCACGTGACCCCTTATGAGGTGTGTGACCCGATGCGGGCCTGGGTGGGCCGAGAGCACGGACACTTCATCAAGACCCTGGAGGAGTTCGGGGCCTGTCCAAGTAAAATGCTGCACTTCGAGGATGAGCCCCCCTCCATTGAGAACCACTTCAGGGTCATCCAGGAGTTTTGAGTTCAGTCAGAATTTGTTGTGAGTACTTGTATACAGCTAGAGTGTCTTATCTGCTGGTGTTACCTCATTTTGCTATGATTTAAGGGCTCAGACTTTAGAGCATGTGACAGATGCTGGTGTGTTGTACTTCTGACTGTTGATGCACTCCACCCGGGAGCCTTTCCCTGCTCTCTGTGGCCCTGAGTGGGAATATGCAGTAAGATAATGGTCTTCCTTCTTTTTTCTTCAGGCAGAATGTTAGAAATTGATTGTTCTTAACCTATGCGAGTAACAGGTTGCTTCTCAGAGCATTTGGCCTAAGAACTGAAATGTAACAGATGAAAACGTATATATACAATGCATTCAGAAGGTACAGACCCCTCCACTTTTTTTCACATTTTGTTATATTGCAGACAAATGCTAAAATTGCTGAAATACTACACTCAATGCACCAGAATGGCAGATTAGAAACAGAAAAACTGAAATTGATTTAAGTATTCAGACCCTGTCCAGCCATATTCAGATCTCTCCAGAGAGGTTCCATTGGGTTCAAGTCCGAGCTCTAGCTGGGACACTCACAGAGTTGTCCTTAAGCCACTCCTGCCTTGTCTGGTCATATATTGATTCGTCACCATCTAATCCTACCGTGACCATATTCAGAATGGTACCAAAGACAAGTCATGAGAAGGTACAGTTATCAGTAAAGATGGCTAGAGATCTGAGCAACAAACTTTTTGGGGGATTTTAAAAAGCAAACATAACAAGGCAATCAGAGATGGCAGACAGAAAATTGTCATTGTAATATGTGGTACTTGAGGCTGTGGTGTATTGAGCGTATATTGAGGAGGGGGAAATTAATTTCAATGATTTTAGCATAAGGCTGCACATAACAAAATGGGGACCGAAAACTTTCTGAATGCACTGTATGTCTCATCGCCTAACCCTACCAGCGTGTAAATGCTGCCAATCAACGCAAGTAGGCTTAATATTATAAGGAAAAATAATAATCATTAATGGTAATACAGTTGCCATCATTGGTACTTACTATATATATATCATGCACCCTACTAAATGTAACCTTTACATTTGATTCTGGCTCAAGCTTTATTAAATTGCTGCAGAGCTGTCAATTTATAAACAAACAATTCATGTTGTTTTAGTTGTATTTTGTTTATGAGAAAAAGTCTTTGTGTTTATTAAGGCTAACATTTTGATTTCTTTTTAGATTGATCTTAATGTATGTATGGCTGAAGCAGAACATTGTCTTCATACCTGCACTTGTTGAGCTACTTTTAGACGTGAATGTGTGAATATCTGATCTGACTACACAGTGTCAGGTTCAGACTTCATCAGTTGGTCTCTCAGTGGAGAATCCTGATTTTATTCAAATGTTTATTACTAGGGATGTCCATATTAAGAGTCATGAACCATCAGTTGTATTTGTTGACCCCACTAGATGGAGCTATATGTTTAAAGTAAAAGCTCAAAGAATGACAATTCAGTGTGCCTTCAACCCTCTGCTGAACGGAGCGTAATCTAGTGGGGTCAGAAAATAAAGAAAATAGTTCATGAATCTTCATTTGGCCATCAAAAAAAAATGCTTCTGTTGTCATTCCTTTAGTTTGATCCCGGTAGTGGACAGATTACGAATAATTTGCCAGATCTTTTTAAGTATCACACAGGAGCACTCTTTGAAAAAAAAATTGTTTGATAAATCTCACCTCATGACTGTAGGAAGTTTAAAGCAACTCAGCTGGAATTGCTGAAAACGATCATGTGATATGACTGAAAGCTCCTGGACGATTAATAAATGGACCATGAGGTGAGATTTTGTCAACTGTTGCTTTCAGGGTTAAGAATGAGCTGTTTAAACTCAACATTTTTTTTTACATTTTATTTTTTGTTGCTATGACATACATGATGTCAAACTTTTCTATGTTATTGCATATCACCTTTTACCTCCAAGCATGTAAACAATTTAACCCTTTTAAATGGATCTTTTCCCTACTAAACCCTTCCCAGTTTCATTTTGCTAGCATACCAAATTACCTTATAAATGAGGTTGGTTTTTTTTTTGCAGTATGTGAAATACAAATAGTTATTGTGGGAAGGTGGCAGCATGTGTATTCATTTTGTGTATGATGTATTCCAGTCTGTGTGACCTCTATGTAAGCTTACATATCATAATTGCACTATGCTGATGACTGCAACTGGTTTTGCTGAATGTAACTTCAAATCATTCCATTGTTTACTATTTATTGAATGCTATGCTGTTTAAAAAAACCTACACGGAGGAGAGATATGTTCATTAAATGTGTTGAGGAAGATAATAATAATGCATTATTCTGAATGATCTGCTTTCTAATCGGTATTCATTGTCACTATGCTATTTTGTCCTGTTAACTGTAAGCCAATGATAAAGAGAATGTAAAGTTTGTTTCTGCTCGGTTGAATCAGCAGGTGGCAGCAGTGTTGAAAAAATT
>CAFUXE010003112.1:178536-233111 GCA_903364295.1 Serranus cabrilla | reverse complement strand
TTTTTTTTTTTTAGTCATTTCAGATGCAATCAGAATGCTCATACATTAAAAAAAATATATAAAATGCAAAATAAACAAACATCTCATGAACATTTTTGTGCTTGTGGCTGGTTTGACTGTAACCTACAGTATCCTTCAGTCTCACTGTGGTCACATAGAACAAAACAGGAATGTTGGGTGATGTCAGTGGCCTGATGGTGCTCCACTTCTTGAGGGTGACGGCCAGCTGAGCACCTCCCCGCTCAGACAATGAACACTCACACACAGAGGCCACGAGTGACTAGCTGCTGAAAATAACACAGTACAATAGCTGTACAAAATAAAATCAACACCACAGCATGTCATGCTCAAGTGACAGACGGACAATGCCGGCAAACGGGAGCCACTTCGTCCGACCCACTTGAGCATTTTGTCATCCTGCGAAGTGAGATCCCTGACATCACTGCACTGCAAAACAAATCCATCTTCTCTCGCTACTCAAGTCTGAAATCATTTTATTTACAGATGCTGCTGCAACAGGAGCCTGAAGTCTTACTCAGTTCTGTACAACTGAGATTGAGAAATTAAGACTTCCTGAATTATTTTAAGTTTAGATTATTTTGCGACAGCCGTTTGGAGAGGCATTAGAAAGTACTTAACTTTTGAGAAAGTAATATTCAAGCTTATTTCCTTTTACAGTAGCAAAAGAGATGCTGTGTCTTGCCCTGCTTTCCATTATCATCACATGACAGTATCACAATCATCACTCTATATGGAGAAAATTCTTACAACAAGAGGAATCTGATAACTCCGTTAGATTAAATTACTCATTGAGATGTTTACAGTGTGGTGTTCCAGTTTTTTTTTAAGGATGACAGCATACAGATGAGAGCATGGCCGTGGCTGGAGACGCCCATCTCCCACACAAAGGCCATTGTACCAGCTGGTGACAACAACAAACAAAATACACAATGTGGTCTTATTCGGTTTGGCACCTCAGAACAAAAAGAGGAATGTTTCACTGGAGATTAAGAGCAAACAGAGTTGCCAGCTCTGCACTTTAGGAGAGGTGTTGTTTTTTTTTTTCATTCAAGTGAACAAAAGATGGCAAATCCTGTGAATCAATAGCACCTCATATTTCACATTATACAGTGGTTCTGTCACATGCATCTCTTTCTAAAACTACACTGAAATCATTTCCACTTTCACATAAAACACCTTTCATATCTACATAGCTTGACACCCAACATCAGAAACCTTAAGGAAAAGTTTGGATTTTTTTAAGTGGAGTTGTATAAGATACTTATCCACAGTCAGTAGAAGGCAGTTGGCACGCCCCCAGTTTGGTGAAGCAGGCAGGAGTACTGACACAGGAGCTAAGCAATGCACTGCGGGGACATCAGCTAAACATGATTTATAAAACATATTTATACATTTAAGTTTAGAGGAACTAAACCAGCTACCAGACTCCTTTGACAAAAACGGTAATTTACCTCGCAGAACATGGGAGCTGGTCTACCGCTGCCTCCATGGGCTAGTTTGTTCGTAACACAAACAAACTGGTCTGACGGATGTAGACTGTTGGGATGTGGGATAATCCTGCTACTGGCTGCCTATTTCAGGCTGCAGTCAAGATGATTACAATTGTTTAAAATAAATACAAACAAACTGGAGGATGTTTTTTTAACCATATCCCAAAATGATAATGGTGACAGCCAGACTAACCAATCAAGGCAGCGGTAAACCAGCAACTCATGTGTTTTACGATGTTAAAATACTGTATTTTTCAATGGAGTTTGGTGGCTTTGAACATAGCATAGATCATTTTCAGTTCCCCTTTCAGAAAGGGCTGTTCGATGGTAATGTAGGGGGTGAACATACACCTTAAATATAGCATACCTTTTTTAGGTGTCCAAAATACATTAAACTGCTGCCCCTGTTCACACCAGTAAGTTTCCAAGCTTCTGTGCTGTACTCTTATCTGCTTCTCCAATCTGGGGGCATGTCAATCACCATCTACTGCAGGTAATACACTGACACACAACCCCACTTCAATACATCTAAACTATCCCTTTAAAAGAATAGTTTTGGGAAACACTTATTCCCAAATGGTGAACTATCCCTTTAACCTTTTTGTTCAAGACCAACACATGTCCAACTCCACATTTACAGCATTGAATCATCTTCCTCCCGACTTAAACCATCTGACTCATCTCTCGCTTTACTTCCTGGTACCACCTACAAACTCTTCCTTTCTTTCATCTTCCCTACCCACTGCAGTCAAACATTTCCATTTATTTTTGTTACACTGTAACCACAACAGCTTGTTTTAAATAACACCATAATCATCCTCTCCCACCATAATCATCAACACTACGTTATAAGAAACACGAGCACATTATTTACATAAAAATATAAAGTATAAGTCCAGCACATAAATAATAATAATAATAATAATAATAGGCCTATGCGAATAACATTAAGAATACAAAACAAAGTGAGCAGAGAGTGAGCAGCATGCCCTGAGATGAGAACAACAGGAATATAAGACTTGAGGCACCCTGACCCGACAGGACTAGCTTTTAATGAAAGGACACTGAATGGCTTTGGTGAGGGACTGACACACACAGTGAACCTCAAGGACAGGCAAACACACACACTTTCAGAAATAGCTCACCTTTTTTCGCTTATCAGTTCAACATGTGTGCTTATGAAATAAGTGCTAAAGTTTTGTTTCTCTTCTTCCGGCCAGCAAAGAGGAACTTACAGCTCAGTTAGGAAATCATTTGAGTAAGTGCGGGTGTGGCATGTGAACAACTGCATGAGTCACTGGTGTATAATTTTTTTATCTCACGATAAGAGGATATCTAAGAATGCTGTGGTTTGTTGCTCTCGTTAAGCAGTTTCTTCTAAAAAATATTTATATATAATAAATGCGGATGCCTTTCAGTTCTTTGGAATGAGACTATACTAGGGTTGGAGTTATTAAAATGAGTTTGATCTAAAAACCCTGAGCTAAATTTGAGCCTTGATGCTAGTGCAGACATGGAGAAAAGGACAGTTTCACTCTGCATCATATCAGGAATGTAATGTGCTTTTCTGTGATTCTGCCCTTCTGCTGGTTGTTTTGAAAAGTGGAAATACAGCAAGAGATAGAGCTCTGACATAGACAGCAGCATATTTGATCAACTTTAAATTGAATATACAAATGACATGTACTCAAACACAGAGCCAAAAATCTGAGTCCAAACATTTCCCATAATGCTGCTGTCCAGCTGTCCCTGCAACATGCAAATAAGCACATTGTCACACTTCCTCATTGCAGCGGTGCTTATCTCTAAATCACACATTTCTGCTGAAGCACGAGTGAATAAGAACACTTGACTGCTGACCTTGAGGCAGAGCGCTGTTAAGGTTTCTTGACAAAATAGATCTAAAATGCGGAAGCAAAGTATTGCATAGATTTCTGTAGAAAAGCTCCACACTAGCCTTCATCGGTACAGGAACAGCTAAACACTCACTACAGAGTGGGCTTGTGCAGCCCTTTGAAAATACCAGAGATTTGAACAAGGAAAGGTATTAAATACTTCAGGTTAAACACACACTGCATTAATTGAGACATACTGTACAATTTCTTTTTTTTTAACAGCGATGGATCACTGAGAGATCTCAAAATGTAGCTGGTTATCTTTGGTCTGAGTGGGGATCCTGGAATTTTGCAAATTAGTCGAATATAAACACAATCTAAGTACTTTTGAGTGGTGTGCAGCAGACTGCTGATTTACTGGAAGCTTAAAAGAATTTAAAAGCTCACAGGTAGTAGTGGGCACACCTGCCTTACACTTCAACCCCTCCCCCCTTTTTCAAAAGTCACCGTCTCCGGCGGCGGGCCTTTCGTCTTCGAAGCGGAACCTTTTTGCTTGAGAGTGTGGTGACTCCAGAAAGTTCTCCTTGTCTTCGGTGTCCTCGGGATGGGCCCACTTGGTGCCGCAGCTCCTTTCGCGGACGATGCGGGTGGTGGCGGGTTCGGGGCTCAGACACAGCTGCCACAGCCAGGGGTGGCTCATGCACTCTGCAGCGCTGGGCCGGTCCCTGAGGTCAGAGCACAACAGTCCAACCATGTACATCAAGCAGCAATTACAATTTCATGGAACATACAGTGACCATAAAATAAAAACTTAAAAAGAATGATGTAATTAAGTGTCCATAAAAAAAGCTTGAAAAAGCCATGACGGACGGACGGACGGACGGACGGACAGACAGACAGACAGACAGACAGACAGACAGACAGACAGACAGACAGACAGACAGACAGACAGAAAGACAGATAGATAGATAGATAGAGTGATACTCCTGCATAGGCCCAGTGCCTGGAGACGTTCACGTTATAACCCTGACATGACAGTGTTGAATTTTCAGACGGATCTTGGGCTTCCACAACAGATAGAAAACAGCAACAGTGGTGTGTCATGTGGGAGTAATGTGAATCAACACAAAATGAGTTCCTGTATGTTGTGGTGTGGTAGACTAGCTACATATCCATGTTTATATGAAGGACATGTCTGTGGGAAAATGAAGTGCTATAATGGTCTCTTGCAGCGTGCAGACTTGCAGGCTGATCTGTGTGAATGATTCACACATGAGCAGACTTGGCTGAAAACAAAATACTACGTGACAGTTGGGCTGCCTTGTGGAAAATCATGTCATCCTTTTGTTTACGGCTCCGTACTAACATTCCATTTTGATTTCATTCAAAAGATTCATCTGCCGGTGTGTACTGTGGGGGGAGGCTGTGTCTCTACTCACTCTGGAGCTTTGACCAGCAGCTTGCGGATGAAGTCCACAGCCAGCTCTGACACCCTGGCGAAGGCCTCCCTGCTGTAGTCAACGTTGACCTGGGACACATTCAGATACGTCTCCTGCTTGTCGTCCCCGGCAAACGGAGACTCTCCCGTCACCAGCATGTAGGCTATAACACCCACACTCCTAAACAACACACACATGTATAGAGGACACAGTGAAAACATGCAGAGGAGCGTCTGTGGGCTGAATACCTGAGGGCACATTTACTAAATTATTCCAGAAAAAAAGGCCTTTTTCATCATTTTGGACACCGCAAATGTGAGAACAAAGGCGACCATTAAAATAATTACCCAAAGTGTAAACAGCTATTAGCTTTTGCAGAGCTACTTAGTGGTTTGTGGCTTCATACTGCAACGATCACCTTCATTTACAAATCACTTGGTTTAGAGTAAACTGATAGAAATGACAAAACACCACATTTTCTTTCAAATCACCAGAATACCAGTTTGGCTAGAACGGACTCACCATAGGTCAGTCGCTGTTGTGATTGGCTCATAATTCAGGATCTCAGGAGCTGAAGGCAGAAATAATATAACAAGTCAGGTGTCATTTAATCTTACAAGAAAGGCTAATATTTCATACCTCATACTATGAATGTTTAGCATTTCTGTTGTTATTAGTATATATTGTATACAAAACATCCAAATTAAACTCACAAAAGAGCTGTCAGACTAAAATGTATACAGGAAGATCACAAAAACAAGACAGACTGAGGTTTCTTGAGGTCTGTGTGACAGCAGTGTTGTGTTTTATGGTTTATTATTATATAATACCTCTATCCTTAAGTGTAGTAAACCCATGCTAATGATAAGAGCCATAAACAACTGATAATTAGTGACAGTTTGAGCCCTACTGAGGCATCTCTTTTAGCATTACGTAAGTTTCGCTCAGGAGGCGCTTTCCTGTCTGTTCCTGACTTTAATGTGGTGAAGTCTGCTCCTGCCCGAGTAATCAAAGCGTGTTTTATGAACATCACCTTACCCACATACTCAGGTGTGCCGAGAATCTCTCTGAGCTCTCCGACCGCACCCAGTCGGCGTGCCAGGCCAAAGTCTACAATCTTTATGTCTCCTGGAGGAGACAGGCTGGTCAGGAGGATATTCTGTGGCTGAGAGAGAAACAGAGTGGAAACACAGGATGAACACCAAGTAGAAAGTACAGGAGAGATAAGATGTCCTTTAAACTTCTATATAACTTAACAGACCTCACACACTCTTTACAGCCCGACATAATAACCTGTGTACCCTGGAGGGCTGTTTACCTTCCTGTAACATGACTATTTGTTTAAGGGCTGAAAATATATCGACCATCTGACACTGTGTAAACACTATTATTACTAAATGATTGCATCACGCTCTACGAGAGACGGTGAGAACACACAGTACGTTCTGCTTTTGATTACACCAAACACACCAGTTTATTTAGGGTGTTTGAAGCTGAAATAACTGGGCATGTCCCAGGAATATGTGCGCTGCCATTATCAGCGTTCTCCCTGTGTGCATAGAGGCCTGAGGTGCTGTGCAGCTGTTAGTGTTCCAGGGGTGGAGGATCTTCCCCAAGAACAATTTATGGAAATTTGATTAAAACGATGCAATTTGCAAGCTTTTCATTCTTCTTGGTGCCTTGTTTACATTTAAAGTATAATACAAAATCCTGAATCTGGATCAATTTATTTTCTTTTTGAACAAGTTACGTTTGGAGGCATCCTATTGCAGCACCCTACTTGCCCCCCTGGCTGTAAGTTGAGTATATCTGGTCTAAACTCTGTGTTCCCAACTCCAGATCTTCTGTCTGTCAGCTGATCTTCACCAGGCTGGCTGACAGCAGAAACGTACTGAACCAAACTAGTTCTCGTGTCCGCTCCAACAGGGATTGTATGACACCTATCGACTGACTGATTGATTTTATTCCCCTCATACACTGTAGCGTGTGAGGGGAATCTGCCTGTAGTGGCACAGACAAGCTGACAGACTGACTGGGAGCCTTGATCAATCAATAGATAAGGTTAATAAGTTCAAACACATACAGCTGGATATCTGTGAGCTCTCTATGCAGATTGTGCTTTACTAAACACCACAGAAACAGACTTGAAGTAGTGGTGTTAATCACTGGTTTCATTATAATACAATTTTATATAGATTTTTGAGGCACCATTGTAATATTTGTCTGTCATGGTATGATTTCAATTTAATTCAGTTGAGGGACATTTGATTGATATGAGATGATATATATATACATTTAACAAACATTACATTTACAGTATTTCAGCTCACAAAAGGAAAAATAAAGGTGGATTTTAAGGATGATACAATCAATATTTTCACTTTCTATCAATGATACTGGATGGCTGATCATTGATTTGATGTATTGATCCAGATAAATGTATTGTAACATCCATAACTTGAAGCATAACAAATACCATAACACACACACACACACACACACACATATATATATATATATGTATATATCTCTTGTCTAATGGCCGGGAAACCATGGTTATTGTAAATGTCTTAAGAGGGATCCTTGTGTAACTGTGGCCTAATAACGCACACTTCATTTCACAGCCTTGTGTCAATGTTACAGGACTGCAAAATCACTCAGTGTTTTCCCACTTTGCCCTGGGCAAATGGTTCTGTTACCACATATAATCCTGGTTCTAAAGTGTGTCATGAAAATAGGAAATTGGGGTTTTGAGTCCACCACTGCTCTATAAAAAGGGAATACACAGCCAAGCACTTAAGGGGGAAGCTTGTGGTGAAGCGAGTGAACATGTAAAAATAGATTTCCTTGACTCTGGCTACACTCATTCATGTGATTTTGTGTGTGTGTGTGCAGACCTTCAGGTCTAAGTGCACCAGGTTGCTCTGGTGGAGGTGGTGGACTCCCTCCAGTGTTTGCCGCATCAGACGAGTGATCTGGGCCTCTGGCAGCAGCTCTTCGGACACACAGTGGTCAAATATCTCTCCACCGGCAGCACTGGGCAAAGAGAAAACATGGTGTCAACACACAGACAAGAGGAAAATTCAAGCATTTTTCCAGGTACCTCAGCAAAAAAAAATCCAGACCCATGCAATTGTGAAAAATAAAGTTTACAAAAATCATACCCACCGCAGTCAATGAATATTGAACCAGTTTATACTAATTTTGCCTGGCAATTCCCACAGTAAGGGAACAGAGGACCTATCTAGCTATTTAGCTAGCTTAGCTCATCCAGTGTGAGACGCCAGGAAACAACAAATAAATGTTTAATTTTTTTAACATATTAAAGCATTTTACATTTTCATGATTATGTTGAAAATCGGACACATGATGGTTAAAATTAAGCATTTTCAAAACGTTCAAGGCTTTGTACCAACCCTGAAAAAAAGGTCGAAGGAGAGTAAAATACCAGGCAGTTTTGAGACTTTTGATGCAGGAGAACAGGAGAAACAGAAACACAGTGGATTCATGGACTGTAGGGTGGCCTCTTTCCAACCCTTAGCCAGAGGGCCGCTGGTTTGATCCTGCATGTCCTGGCAAAGTGTTACTGAGCAAGAAAGCAACCTCCTCCCTGCTTACTCATTGTAAAACACTGTAGGTACGAGTGTTAGCCAAAGTTGACACAAAGCCCTGTAATGGTACAAAGTTCACCTAATTTTATCACATTTCAGGTTATTCCAGTCTCTCATTGGGTACTTTCCGAGGCCCTTTTTAGTGCCGTCCAAGCTGTCTTAGATCAACAAGGTGAGCTGTTTTGCTCTCTGGAAAGGCTTAAATGTCTCCAACAACAAGTATTAAAGGTGTGGTAAGAAAATCATAGCTATTCACTTTAAGACTGGCCTGACTCACTGGATGTAGGCTGTTGGTATAAGCCAGCCATTGGACGCATATTTCAAGCAGCATTCTCCTTCCCTTCTGCTGTCTCCACTCGGCGTGTCACCATAATATTTTATTGAACAATACATTTATCCATAAATAATTGAAATAAACATTATTATTGTCATTTATTATTGACAGACTATTTAACGCCACTGATATAATGATAATAGCATAACACTAATGCATGTTCACCCTTTTTAAAGAGCAATGAACTTGCTGAACCACTGATACTTAGAGATTACCCTGTGTGTTCTTGTTTCCAAACAGAAACCTAGTTTAGACGCAGACTAGAATGATATGCCAGACAAGGAAGGACAGTTCATGAAAACATGACAAAGGTCCCAATACCTAAAAGAATTCATTCAGGTGATCTAGATCTGGAGTTTCGGCTCAAGCTGTACAGTAATTTACCCAACATGCCTTTTATTCTTCAACAAATCCTGATAAACCTGTTAGGGAAGAATGAGCATGACACAAAAAGAAAACAGGACTTTGCCCTTACAGGATCTGCTGTCAGTGCTTGTTTGCAGTAGAAACATTCAACCCGTGTGGTTAAACGATGATTATAGATGGCGTAAAATATACCAAATAAAAACACTACAAGCATGTGTCACTTGTGAACTCACTATTCCAGTACTAAGACGATGTCATGATCTGTCTCGTAAGCAGCATGCAGGTTGACCACTCGGGCGCTGTTGCGGGCCGTCTCCAGGACGGCCATCTCATGAATGACTTCTGCCCGGCAGTCACGACCTCGCCTTCTCTTCCGCAGGAACTTGGCAGCAAACACTTTCCCCGTGGCCTTCTCCACACAGCGCTTGACCACAGCGAACTTCCCCCTGAGAAGCAGTACGTAGACAAGTGGAGTTCAGACTTTATTCAACAAGACCAGTTCATTGGAGGTATAACAAATCTGGGTGTTTAAATGAAACTATTCCAGATTAAATGTAGAATGTCAACCATTCTTCAATTAGTCAAGTTCCACTGCTGTGATTTCCAATGTATGACATATAAGGCTACATATATACACATATAAGAAATTGTCCCATATCAAAATATATCTAAAGCTGCACTGATTCAATAACTTAAGTATTGTCAGAAAATGATCGCCAACTACTCTGATAATTAAGTTGAATAAAGTTTTCAACTTCTAAAACTGAGATTTCCTGCTTGTTCTGTTTTATATCAAAATAAATTGACAAAACAACATATTTAGCATCTTTACCTAAATTGGGATGGACATTTAATCACTATTTTCCAGCATTTTACAGGCCAAATGATAATTCCAATAATCAAGAAAACAATCAGAAAATAATCGTTAGTTGAAGCCCTACATGTATCACAATAAATGGCGAGGCATCAAAAAAATCCAAGAGCAACAGTTCAGCTGAGATTCCTCACAAAAGGTGTTTGGTAATGAGGAGAGGCAGCTTTTGTTTAGTATTTACTAAATGTTTTATAAAGTTAACTTAAACCACAAAATGTTTTAACAAGTTTCCACAATACTTTCAAAATAAAACACAATAATAGTTAATATAACTGGATAATCCCAACCTCAATGACAGAATGATACTGGTAAAACATTGCAGTATTTGGACAATGTTGCTGTAGAGTTACTGGCGTTAGATATGTTTGCATTATGTGTGTATTATCTAACACTAGAGTTAATGCTGCTGCCATGTCTCGATCATTGAGGCAATTGATGAGTTGTTACTCAAGACAAGTGGCAATCTGCTAGATTTAAAGGTGGAGTCAGCCATTCTAGAGAAAGTTTATTGATATTTGAGCTAAGGCACTTTAGCTTTCTGAATTATCCACAATCCACTACAACACAAGCTGCATAAAGTTTTACTTATTTAGCTGAAAGATGAAGTCCGCTATTCTGGAGAAAGTTGATGTTGATATTTGAACTCAGTACAAAATAAATACACTGCTCCCATCAGTGCTTCTTCAGAATGAAAGCATGTGCCTCCCACTCACACGGCCTTTCTCTTCATGTATCTATCATTTTTCCCCTGTCCTGTGCATGGCCACCAATGGAATAGCGTGGTGTTTGTTGATTATTTTTCCAGTGAACATGGAGCACAGACAGCTAGCAGACCACGAGGAGATATCTTCTTAATTTGACAGAAGATATATGGGATTAGAATTGCTGAGTGCCAGAGTTCATCATGGATGATGAACCTGCAAACAGTAATCAAACAATACAAAATGATCAAAGTCCATGGCACATAATATTCTCTTGATGTGTTTGTATTTCTTTTAAATGGTTTAGAAATGATATGCTTAATATGTAAGCAAGAAGGCAACACTTCTGACTCAGACCTAGACCCACCTTCCCATCACTAAAAAAACATTTTGTTTTCAGATGATAGATTATGCAACAAGGGGAAACACTCCACAAGGCCTTGCAATGGCTACGACAAAAGAAAAACAATTTAAATCCAAAAATAACTGCATTACAAGAACCCAAGAGTAATGAGTGAAGGTTACAGACCCAGAAGGACTACTCTTAAAGAATAGAACAATGGCCCCAAACTATCACACTGCTCTGGAGAACCTCCTATCACTGTTACAAGTCATATTTTAGGCACTTTCAGCATTTGATACACAAATTTTTAAAAGCTGATAGCACAGCATGATACTCAATGCTATATTAAATATTTATGTCTTCTGTAGTATCTGGTAGCCATTTATAAATTAGGCACAGTAAATGTTGAATCCTCATCATGCTAAATGACCAATTTAAAGTTAAGGAGAGCATCTAATGTGCCTGCTGTAAAACCAAACAACTTGCAAAGTTGAGATTTATTCCTGTTACTGTCTCTTAAGCGATACAAATGACCCTCCTCGTGTTAATTACCAGTGTTAATTCAGACAATACAGATCAATGCATGTTTAAACATTTTAAATATATCAACAGATAAACTTACAATAAATATAACTGGAATTTCCCACTGGCAAAGAAATGGGTAAATACAGTGACACAGAAATGTCCCACTGTTAAAGTTGACTGTTTACTCATTTAAGGCTATGCTGTACCTATGCTGGGGAACACCACATTCCTTCAAATGTCAGAAGCAGAACTAGAATTGCCCTCATCATGTTCTCCGAATTGCACCTCAAAACTTCCTGTTTTGACAAATGGTACACAAGTGAACAGAAGTGGCTTGTACCATTTCTTCTTTCTGAAGCCTGGTTTCTACATGTGCTTGTTTCCTTCCTCCTATTTTGAAATCACAATTATACAGTACATGCTGCATGACACATTACTTCAAACACACCTCTGATCTTAGCATATGATCATCAACCGTCATCTGGTTGCCATGGCTCACACACAGTGCCAAACACATGACAAAGGTCTACTGTAGCACGATCAAGTCAGGCCCCCTGGCACGGCAAGGCTCGTGTATTTACAGTGGTTAAAGCTTAGCTAAAGAGGAAGGGTATTATTCAGTCTGCTTTTAAGTGTTTCTGTTGTCCACATGTGATACAAAGCAGATTATTTTTATGTTGTTTACATCTGTAATGACAATGCAATTTATTCTATACCCTTTGTCTCATAACTCAGTTTCAACAATACAGAAACTATATGTCATGTTTAACTGTATAGCAATACACTGTATGGTACTGGAACAAATACGGAATATTTACATACTTGTTCAAATTAGAATAGTATCAATTACCATTGAGATTAATGTTCTAACAAATGGAAAAGTTTGACAGTCTCCGGCTTCCTTGTTGCAGGCTTCCCTAAGCATTGTCAGTCGCCCAGCTTTATGCAGTTGTAAATAGTGGTGTGTGCTGTGGTTATTAGCTACCAAAAGAGCCATCATTGAAATGCAATACTTTTTAACTGTTCGGTTAGTAAGACAACTGTTGGACTTCCTATTAACAATACAGATTCATTTAAAAACGGTACTATTGATACGTCCCAGCCATGTATAATAGTGCATAACTGATAACTGTGAGCCTTTCTGCAGACAGCATTCAACCCGGAGGAGACCCTCTGAGCCTCCTCAGAGAGTCCCGGGACAACACTCAGATGTTGGACTCACCTTCCAAGATCCCCGGTGATTTCATACACACTTTCTATCGGATCCG
This sequence comes from Serranus cabrilla, assembly GCA_903364295.1. Lineage (NCBI taxonomy): Eukaryota > Metazoa > Chordata > Actinopteri > Perciformes > Serranidae > Serranus > Serranus cabrilla. The sequence continues at coordinate 220,304 of CAFUXE010003112.1, read as the reverse complement.
TGCTGATTGGGGTCTGAATTTCGCAGAGCAGCCCCGCTGCAAGCCCGCTGCGACTGTCCAGCCGCCTCCGAGACATCTTTCTCTCCCTTCGGTATCGGTCCTACTGCCAGCTACCCGGCTGGATACCGGGCTGAACGAGGAAACGAGAGATGGACGACGAAACTAACCTAAGTGACTATCTAACTTTTACACAGCCAGCTTCACCTTAGTTACATGTTAGTGTTAACCAAGCTAAGCAGGTTTCCGTGCGACTGTTTAGTTTGGCCACTTCACCGACTCCGGTTAGTTCGGCTAACTGTCGCTAACTAGGTTAGCTCGACGGTCAATGTCGCGGGTTCAAAAGTGGGTTAAACCGATATTCTGCAGCTAAACTGAAAAGAAGCGGTTAGTTTGTAAAGTCTACACCTACGGCTGACTCCAGTGGTTAGATTATCCAAACTGGCGCTGCGGCCGACGATTACATAGCTTAGTAAGTTTATCTAGAGAGTTTTCGATCATTTTTACATCCTTCTGTTTGACACTTTCTCGACACGTCACGGCCTGGCGCATGCGCACTAGTGTTGTGTTTCAAAAAAGCGAGGTCGACTTTGTTTGAAACGTGAATAGAGCGAGCCTACAGAGCGGTGTTCAATCGAACTCTGTCCCCCCGTCGAAATCGGTTTCCCCCAAGCCTCGAGCGAAGGAACACCAGCACAGCAAAAGCTGCGCGTTCACAAAAGCTCGTCCCCGTGTTGCTGTGCTCGTACCACCTACCGCTTTAAGGCTGAAAAATAGCTTTTTTACAGCAAGTTTTATCTGGAAAAATGTTCTATTCTAGTAGTCAAAGGTACATTTAATTACTGCCTTTAGAATGTGGTAAAATAATCCGTGTTTGTTGCGTTTTTATTCATACAACCAACAACTGTAATTTCTATCAATACATAAATATGTGTGTGAGAATTTGAATGTTTATTATTGCAGGCTTTTGGAAGAAGTGTGTGCTTATTATCATTACTGTGATTCTAAAGGCTAAGGCTAAATGTGTCATCATTATCAAAAGGCAGACTAGCTAGACATATTGATCATATTTCTTTCCCCCCTTCCTTGGTATGTAGGGTAGAGTCAGCTAAAATGGGCCATTGGATAAATTGGGCCAGATAAGGTTGGAGGGTCAGTTATTGAATATTTACAGCCAATCTGATCTTACATTGTTGCTACATCACCATTTGACATGTAACAGTAGTTCTGATTGGTCTGAGGTTGCTTTGAGGCAGGGCAGAGTGTTTCATGAAGTATGTCAAACAAATCACATGGTAAGTAAACGTGACATAGGAAATTTCCCTCATTACAAATAACAGTGATTAAGCAATTATAAGTAGACCAGTTAATGCCACATGTTTACGAACATGTTTTGACCGGCCCCTAAAATACTAAAGTTGATTTTTAAACAGAAACATTGATTTTTTAAAGAAAAGAATAGGTCATTTTAGATACTTGGCCTATTTTAACTGAACCAGCCAACTTAAATAGGTCATATACATACGTACATACACACGCATACTATTCCACAGACATTACACAGAAACTGAGGGCACAAAACAGGTCATGATGTGTACCAAGAGGCAGGTGAGAGAGGGTAGACACCAACTCTTTACCTTTAGCAATGACTTAAATATTTTTTTTTGCCATGGATGTTGTCATTTTTCACTAAAAAAACATACATTATCAATTACTTTTGAATGCATTTCATTCGTCGTAAACCTTTTATTGCATAATGTCGACTATTAACAGCACTGTTTCTATGGAACAATGAAGACTTTAGTTTAATAGTTTAATTAAAATGACTTCAGCATAGTCAAAAGGGAGCCTATTTATATTTTAAGAAATCAAAAACAATTATACTTTATCATATTTCTAATAAATCAATATATATATATATAATATCAGTAAATGCTAAGTATGGCTTACTTGATGGTCTTAAAAATAGTTTACCAAAAGTACCCCTCTTTAGCTGAACTGTTTTTCTTTTAAGCAATTGCATAATTTGGCCACAAGAGGGCTCTGTTGTCTACTTTAGTTCAGCTGTTTCTGTAACAACAAACACTCACTGTAAATGACCAACAACAGCTCTAGGGAAATTTGACATTTTAAAGAAAAGGTAGGCTTTACTTTTGTCTTTTACTGCGAGGTAGAGTTCCCAGTGTGTTCAGTGTGAAATTAAACTCACAGAATTATTACACAGAAGACTTAAATAACAAAAAATACATTTCACATACTTACCTTTCAGAATATACAACACCATTCACTTTAGTTGAGAACAGTATGGGGGCAGCTTGCCTTGCAGTCTACATGTTTTTGTACTTACTAAAAAATGGTGACAAAGTCATTTGTTTAAGTCATGTTTGTTTTTAATTATATATGATTTTTTTTATTTGAGTTTTGCTGTGTGGAATATGATGAATGACTTACGGTTAAGCAAATATTCCACTGTTTCCTACTGTTGGAGGAAAACTTCCCTTAAAATACTGTTAAATTCTACAGAGCCAAGCTCACCAGTAAAAATCCAATCCTTCAAAAGATCATTTTGATTTCTGACAACCTCTGCTCACTTGGTGAACATAATTTAACATAATCCAGTATTATTTTTTTTATCTCAATGTAAAGTGAAAAAGCCTGATGTTCAGACGTGTTTCTGCCTCAATGAGAGAGTTTACATTTTTCTGCAGACGTATTGAATCAGAGTCTTACTGAGTTAAAAACGATGCTGAATTAAGCAGAAGTCAGGTCAGGTTTAACAAACATAATCATGTTTGATAATTAGCATCTCATTTTTTTTGACATATTTCTGAAAAAGGTTGTGACTTCAGGTTTAGGAGAGTATTATTTAATCAAGTAGAAGTAATGGAGCATTTCCGAGTGTGATAACTTACTATAAAGACAGTACAATTTGTTATTTTACTCATTCAGTTAGTACAGAAGTGTTGTGAAAGATAAATAAAGGTCATGTATCATTATCAAAATTTGCCATTTGTTCTCTTTTATTACAATCATTGGGGTGAGATGGAGACACACATACAGGAGCTTTGCATAGAGTGGAATTCTGAAAACCGGAGCTGTGTCCTGTCAGAAATGTACTAGGAAAGACGAAAGGTGCGACTGTCTTCATTTGGATGTGAAGCAAGTAATCAATCTTACCAGTCTTCTGCAGCGGAAAAGCCTCATTATGGAAAACGTCAAACTGACCAAGTGAATGTATATCCTAACGTGAAGCGTTGTTGCCCATGCCACAAATCTGCCCCCCGAGCAAACATGAGGTGTAGGGACTTGGCAGAAGCCGGGGGTGGGATGTGTTTGTTAGAGAGAAATAGAGAGCAGGCCTAATGGTTGACTTTGCAAGCCCCAAACCTTTGGTACATTCGGTGCAAAATATATATTTATACACACAACAGGACAGACATACATATACATCTATATACAAAGAGACAAACAGGACCGTACACGTACATGTGCTCTCACGTTTCACAAAATCAAAACAGCCCTATTGATTCATCACTGATTCATGAGCAATGAACCATAACCATCGACCTATTACTAAGATAGGCAGACACGCACGTGAAAGTAACATCTTTGAAACATGCTGCCCAGATACTCGCCGTTACACTGTCATAGAGAAAACAAACTACTGCATTCACTCGTTGTCCATTCCCAGAGCTAAAACTAAGTGACTAAAGCACCTATTTCCCACACCTTGTTCCCATGAGCTTAACACTCAAGGTATGACAGTGCCAGGTAAGCATAAGGCCGCATGCCTCAAGTGAGCGCCACGACCAAAGTGACACAACTTCACCAGCTCCCTCACCCCTTTTTCTGAATGGATAGCAATATCCTCATGCAAAAAAGCTAGTAAGGACAGAGTGTTGCACTATTTCAGCATGCAATATCGAGCTATAACACAACGCCATCTAGGGGTTTCTGCCCCAGCGCAGCTCACAGAGCTGACCGGGAAGATCCCGCATGCAGTATTGGACTGGGAAGGGGGGCTGGGATACGGAAGTCTGCCTCCACATCTCACATCACACGTGGGGCTCTCTAGCACTATTCCAGCCCCTGTGGTTTAGCTCCAACAGGACTCTGTACAGTAGGTGTAATCTTGCATGCGTCCCATAGAAAACGAGTATGTATGTGTGTATTTTTGTGTGCATGTAAGAAAGTGTGTGAGAGAGTGAAAGGGTCCTCAGGGTTTTGGGTCGTGCACTTAAGAGTTAGAGAAATGTTTTATCACATGCTTTTGAGACAAAACTATTGCCTGGCATGGATTTATATGCCAAAGGTTCCTAAGTATAATATCCACACAGCCCTAAAGGCCGTCACCATCACACCTGGTCAGATCGTTCAGAAAGGAGAAATCACTGGTTCTTTGGAGAAGTGCCCGAGCAATAACGAGACACACTACTGCCCCCTTGTGTTGATATCTGTTTGTGGAATTTAAACCATGTGTCCTTAAAGCAGCTACAAGGATTGTAGTCTAAATGTAATACTAATGCCTCTGTATAATCTCCGTGGGCAAATGAGTAATTCTTAATGCATGTCCACGGATTGATTCTGGGGCAGGGTCAGTAAAGAGAAAAGTAAAAGAAGTGAGAGCATGAGTCAAAACACACGTCAGGGCTGGACTTTGGTTTATAGATCAGGTCCAGGCTCGTTAAGCTGCAGCAGATATTATTACTGAGTCAAACCGTCAATTAGATCACCACCTTTAAATAAGTAGTCCCACACTTAACTGCCCTTTCAAAGTCACTTATGACTCATCTGAGGGTGATAGAGGAAAGCACATTTGTTTGTCCTGTTCTCTGGACACAGTTGTTTTCTGCATTATATGTTCTGTAAAAAGCTTTTCATATCGGTGTATATCGGACATCATATCCGCAGAAACCCATGGATATTGACACAACTATGATAGATCAATATTCGCCGATTAAAAATAAGTCTTTCTTTCACTCGCTTCCAAAACAAACGCACATGATAGCCAGATCAAGAACTGCATGAGATGGTAGTGATTATCTAAACACTACAGCTTTTATCCACAAGAGTCACCAAAATTACATTCCTTGTAGCTGCTTTAAGTGTCATCATGTTTGATTTATGTGACACATGGAAATGGTCACTCTTTTTTTACAAGGGAAAAAAAAAACAGTCAAGAAAACTCAAGAGGCACTAAAAAGATCCCATCACTGCAACATGACCAGGTACCTGGGCGAAACCAGGCTTGTGTCTCTCAGCTAACAAGGCCAAATCCGGCGCCAACATCAAATGAAGCCATTCCTCATTCCTCAAGCAAACCGTGTCATGTTTACTCTCCAACTTTCCACTTTGTGTTTCCTCTTCGGCCTGCGTGAATTCTTCCTCTGGGGCTGCTTGAGCGCCATACATTCAGTCACTTTTTTTGGTACATTCATCACTTTCAAAGGGTGGGTGGGGAGTACATCACTGAGGAGGACCTTGCTTATGAGTAGACGGTGTGAGAAAGTGCATCTATTGCTCATGGTAAAGTGGACCAGTTTGATAGACAGGAACCCTGCCACTATGTGGCTGAAGTGTGTCAGTAAATGTATCTGTATAGTGGAGTGAGTGTAAGAAAGTGCTCCCACAGCATCAAGGCTAATGCTGTAATATTGTATGCATGTGTTTGTATGTGTGTGATACCTTGCCGAGTCTTTGCAGGAACAGGGCTGCAAGTCTCAGATGTCTTTACCCTTTCTTGCTCTGATGTCGCAGTGTTGAAGGTAACAGTCCTGACCAGAACCCACGGGTCGACGGTCCATCAGTGTCACTGGTGATTTGTGACACACTGTCCAGTTATTCAGGAACCAAAACTTTGAAGTGATAGAACAACTGTTTTTATGTCATTTGTGTATATATATCTGTGTGTATGTGTGTTACTGTGCACACTAGTGTGTCCCCTGCTCTCTGACAGGTAAGGAGGACCAGCCAACATCCAAGTCTAAAATGTCACATCTTTCCATGCTGATAAAAAAAAACCAAGGGGGACACACTAGTTTGCATCATCATCATCAAAAAAAAAAAAAAATGTTCCCATGTTGTGTTGTGCAAAGGTGTGTGTGTGTGTATTATAGTTCATAACGTTGCTGCCCAGTGCAGAAAGGACACAGTTTAGAGGTCCAGAGAGGGAGAGGGTAAATTAGTGGTTTTTGAGCAGCTGTCTCTGAGGTGCAGGTTGGAAAAGGAGGAGGAGGAGAAGGGGAGGGAGGAGGGAGGGTGCTAGAAATCCAGTAAACAAGGCCATTAACTGAAGAGATAAAGCACACATGTGGCTCAATGAACAAAGGTTAACATGAGAACTGAAAGAAATTGTACTGTACAGCTTTTCAAACCGATCTCCGATTCTCCACTTTTCTTCCAGGTGTTCACTCGATAGATCTGATATGTGAGAGAAAGGCAGAGAATCGGAACGAGTGCCGAATAACCAGTCGGAAAAAAACAGCAGAGTTGTCCACGGGGGGTTAGTTGCCATTTGAGGATATTAGTTTTATTTTCCATGTATCTCCTTAGTGACATGGGCGGGATCTCCATATGGTTCTGTCTTCCCAAGCTAAACCTGGGTGTGAGCTGATCTGAGGTTACTCCAAACCGAACGTGCTCGTTTCCTCTACAGCAGTGACCAGCTTCTCGTAGAGCATGGAGAAGGATGGGTAAGGTGGGAGGTCCAGACGATTAAAGCAAGTGTGAGCCCTATGGAGACACACACACACACACATACCAAAATATTATCAGGTGATTAAAACCGGTAAAATGCTTAATAAAGCAATTTCACCTTAAAAAGCTGTGAAGCTGAGGCTGTTTATCCTATAACTGAAGATCCATTTGTCCAGTGACTAAAATATCTAATATATGTTCATCATAAAAATGTGGCTATGACAGCCTCTGGGAATATGGTGCATCAACAGGCGACCAAATAAACATACCATTATCATAATTAATAGAATGGATTTTGCAGCCAACAAAATATACAACATAGGTCTTGTGTATTTTAGGCATTTTAACATGGACAAGTTACATATTATACCTTTAAATTATAAGGCCTATATAAAATGTAATTTAGCTATTGCTGTATATTAGATTTAATATGCTGGTGTCCCTGTTAAATAAAGTAAATTATAATATACGGTTTAAAGTTGAAGAAAATATTGTACGAATGGATCCCCTGTACCTTTAAGACAGCAGGGTTCTGTTGATACATTGTGTTTACTAGGTGTGGTAAGGGACTGTATACAAATTATTGCAATGGGGAGGAGGACTAAATCTATGCTAGGTTGTGCATTTTTTCTTTTTGTTGAACAAAGAATGAGCCTATTATCATGGAAAAAAGTCATAAGAAAGATATTATCATACTATCTATAGAAAAGATTGTAATAATAATAATAATAATAATAATAATAATAATAATAATAATAATAATGGTATAAGTAAAATCAGTCTAAAACATTGTTTTGATAGTGTGTTTAGTCCCTTATGGTAAATGAATTTCAATGAGTGTAGAGGAGCCTCTGCAACCATAACTACCACAAACTAACCAAAACACTACTAACAAAGTGAAGTCATATGTGTGTTATTATTATTAACATGAGATCAATATTTTGTTTTTAAATATGAAGAGTCAATACTGGTAAATCGCCACATCCTTGGTTGTGTATATTGCAAAACCTTTCTCAACCATTGTGCACACTGAGGCCACCATAGTAACTTTTTGGTCTTGTGTAATCATGAATATTTCATTTGGCAATGGAGGGCTGATATAAAATATAAATATGGGGTCCCTCCACCTTTTGTTATCATAGCTGTGCAGTTCCTGAAGGCTACACAGACATCCTACCTGGGTAAGGAGGTGATTTTCCCCCACTTCTCCACACAGAATCTGCGGGGTCCATTACTGCCCCGTAGAGAGGCGAATCCCTCGTAGGGAATACTGGAGGTGCCTGTTACAAACTAGAGAGAAAAAGGTATGAATGAACGCAGCTTCCTAATACATTGTTATTATTTATGATTCAAAACTGACTGTCTTTTTAGTTCTGCATATTTAATATGGATTGAAACAGCCTCACGTTAACAGAGAAAATGGCATATAGATTGATGCAGTATAGTTACAGAGACATTCTTCTCAGTGGGCTAAAAGCGAAACCAGCATCATATACTGAAGTCTATCAGAGATGTGAGGCAGAGGCGACCCTGCAGTGCCTGCAGGGCACCCAGCCTCCACATGGGGGCAGCCTGTGTGCATGCGGTCACCCTCGTGCTGTACCTGCAGCAGCCTCAGCCTCTGCTCATTGTTGAACCTCTCCACAGCTGCCCAGAACCAGCGAATCACTATGTGGTTGTCATGGTAACCTGAAGGGAGACAGATGATGATGGTGCATGAGTCAGATGAATAACAAATAAGGCCTCCGTCCCCTGCTCCTCACTCTCCTCCTTCCTTCCATCTCACTATTCCTCCTGTGTGATTTTTGAATGGGTCTCTGCTGTTTAATGTTTAATGGCGGAGCTGTTTGTCCGTCTCAGTCGATTCCTCTATTAAAAGAGCCTCACACTGAGTCATGGCCCACTGTCGGTTTGAGTTCTGCTGTCTCCCTGCTGCTGGCGGCTTTTCAACTGCATTGGCCAGACCCTTAAAAAGCCTTTTAATGTGATCTCTTACAAATGGTTTGGACACTGCGTGCTTGTACTGTACACAATATACATTACAATAATTAAATAGCAATAACTCCCCAAAGTTTCAAGTGCTCATTATAAAGTAGATCATAGTAAAGCCTTGTACAGTTGTTCAATAGGTAATGCTTTATTTCTGAAATTTAAGAATCTACATTTATTGCATCATAAATATTTAAAGTAATCACAACAATAATGTTTAATACACTAACTTTTTTATATCAATACAAAAATGAACAAATTAGATAAAATATTTATTAAATCATTTTTTTAAATTAAATAATTGCCAAAGCACATGTAGGACTATGTGTTGTAGATTATCTGTTAGTTTTACTGTATAGGTGTAGTATAGTAAGTATCCACTGAAAACATTTCAGTCAATCTGTTGCTCAGCAGCCACATTTCTATTATTGTTTGGAGACCTTTTTCAGTTTGTGTTTTAAAATCATACTGAATTGACATTTGCAGCTAATCTGTGAGCAGTGTGGTAGCAGATCCTTTGTGGCTGTCTGTGTTTTAACTATTGTTTATTATGTGTCTGTATTTTCTGAACACTATGTTCAGGTGGAATAGATGGAAAATACTGACCAATCACAGCAGACTGGGCTTTTTTGGGAGGAGGGCTTAAAGAGACAGGCGCTGAAATGGAGCGTTCAGACAGAAGGTGAATACAGGTATACTGGTATATTGTAATAGAACACAAGGCATCTATCTAATCTCTTATTGCTCAAAGCAGAGGATAGTTGTTGCACATAAGGATCTTAAAGTTGTGGATAAATATGTCACTTGAAAATGAGCCAGTGTATGCATCTGTCTTTGCAAGTTTTCTCACGTTGCTGTCAGTGTGCCACAGACACTTTCATCTAGCATCTCTGCTCTGTTGCCTCATCGCCTCCCTGCAGCTTTACATACCTCCTCTGTACTCTGTGTTGTTTCTCCAGTCTGCCAGGTCGATCTCTGCAGTGCCTGCAATCACCAGCTCCAGCTCCCTGGCATCAAACACCGACACCAGTCGCACATCCACCACCTAACAAACACACACATGCAAACACATCAACACATGGTACACCGTATGGTAAAGCCAATCCACTTATCTTCAGGCTTCCCACATTCATCACATTGTTTGAGGAGTTTCAGAGCACTGAGATGAGTTACAATAGATTGTTATTGTGGAGAAACATGGTGACAGTGGGATAAACATTATTGTGGGAAAAGTTTCCATCAGTTTGTTTACAGTAAGTGTGGGATTTGATTTGTTTAGCAAACCAAAGCCTGTGAACTCACATTGACACACATGTAATCTGGCATCCTGCCAGACAACAGTTTGTACCGTTATGAAAACACAAGAGAAAAGGCAGAACATGAGCACCAGTCCATATCACAGTGATATACAGCCTGATCCATATGGGATATTTGAGACCGATGCCAATACTAATTTTAGAGGGAAAAAAATTCATCAGTAACTGATATTGTGGCCAACATAGTAATTATTTAAGCTGGAATGATAATCGAAATTTTATTGTAAATTGTACATATTTTTCACCACTCTGCAAATGTATGTATGATAGCTACTTTCTCAAACATTAAACTTGATTAAATAATATTTAATATTGATATACATTACACAAACCATGTATGTGTACCATGTAGGAATAAAATAAATAGGAAAATAAATATCATTACTGGACTATATGCCAAGCAACATTTTCAGCATTATATATTTTGTAAAAAAAGTTTTCATAATGGCACATATTAGACAGTGTATACAGGCCTTTGATGGCCAATATCAGCCAATAATATCAGTCAACTGATATCTCTGTGGGGCTCTGTGCTGACTGTGAACATCCATCTTCTTACAGTTTTAAACTGCAATAACTTCTCCCTCGTACGAATGTTTTAGAGTAAAAACACATGTTAATCTCTTTACTCAGAGTCTGAACAGGCCGCTCCAAACATGCAGGGTAGGAATGTGTCTGCAGATCTACATCTAAAGTGAGCCGTGCACATTCTCTCCTTATATAAGAAACTGCTGCATGTTCTGCACAACTACTGGAATCACAACAGGCACGGAATTTGTATTTAAAGTTATTTATGCTATCTATTTAGATGCATCTTTTTAATTTCCATGTTATAAAAGGTAAGCTTGAACGGAGGTTTGCTACAGGTGTGGTCGGTATGGTGATAGGTATGCTACATTTCCATGGTAACAGGGGCTCAGGCTGACTGGTTGTGTTGATGTTTTTAAATAATGAATATGTTCAGCATGTTTCACATTTCGTTTAGTTTTTATAGACACTACATAGTCCTCCCCCTCACCTGTCTGAGCTCCTGCTGCACTCTCATGTCTGAATTCCCTCACAACACACCTCTTTAAATCTGCTTACAACCATTATCAGTGACAGTGTTTTTCTTCTCCCTCTCTTCTTATGGACTTATTCATCTTTGTTTTTGTTTTGTTCAGTTGGAATGCATCTTTGGGTATCCAGAAAAGTGATATATACATTTAATGTACTATTATTATTTAGGTAAGCTAACTAACAAGAGCAAAGACGTCTGAGGAAGAGCTAATATGTCACGATATAGCTCAATGAAGTGCGGTGCTGATTTTTCATTTGTTCTTTTGGCTTGATCACAACTATTTTTAGCTTTTCTAGATGGAATATTTTGTTGCTTCCTCAAAGCGTCATCATCCACCACTGAAAATGCCAGATGTCAGCTGGAGTGTGGGTGGAAAGATGCTCCTGAGTTCTTGAGTTTGAACTGGTCAGAAAAGAATTCTCAGCACATGACGTGTCCACACAGTATATAAAACGGCAACTATGTGCTACGAAAAATAAAATCTAGCGGCTCAGTCTCATTATCACCTCTAATATCAATATGCAGTGCTGTACCTCATAGAAGCCTCGGACCAGGCTCTCCGTCTGCTGGGCCACTCCTCGCTCTATACGCCACTTCACCATGCGCTCGATGTATTCCTTCTTGTTTTTCTCTGACACAGGGATACCAGCCCCGCCTGGCTTCAGCTCTCGCTCTGTAATCTGTACAATCACATGCACACATGTAATCCATAGGCTGCAGTCACAAACTGAACAAAGCCTCATCTGATTTGATCACACACACCTGTCCAAAGACCTCCTCGTTGACAGTGAAGGTGAGGTCCAGCATGTCTTCGATATCGTTATCCTTCATCCACTGCAGGCTCTGGTGGAACTCTTCATCCAGGAACTCCAGGTCACTCAGGTCACAGGGTCTGCATGAGCGCATGCAGAGGTTACACAGAGCTTACAGAGGGGTCGACAAGGTATTGATGTGTCGCCGTGCTCATAAACCATGGCTGATAGTAAGAAAGGAGGTCAAAGGTTAATAACTCCATGTATAATAACATGTGCTTTCCCCAAAGGTGGTCAAATAAAACACACTGCGTGATGCATGGCAGGAACACATGTTTGCTCAATGTTTGATGTATGGATAAACCCCTGGAGATGTACCATCACAGTGACTTACCAAGACACAGGGACATTCAATCAAAGTAGAAGGTAAAACAAACTAAAAGTTTATACTAAAGCATCACTTGAATATCTTTACAAACATTCCTTTAAATTTGGTTTCCACTGTTTACAGGTTCATATGTTTTAGCCATACACTGCTATTTTTAGATTAAGTTCTATTCCATTATTTGGTGTGCTGGTGATATTATACATGTTTAGGAAATTAAATGTTTGTGTTTTTATGTTGATGGATGATTCTGACGCTTAGTAATGTCAATTTATCTGCTGATTTTGTATGATGTGATGTCATGATGTGTATAATTTTGTTCCTTAACCCTCTGACCCCCAGAAATCACTGGCGGGTTTTGACGAAATGTTTTGTTTATTTAGAAACACAAAAAAAATACTATTTATCATGTCTAGAAACTGTAAAAACAAACATTGACAGATTTCTTTACTACACAATTATCCATGAACAAATTATATGTGACAAACGCTTCTACTACGGAAAATAACCCACATTCAAGCTTAATATAGTCAGATTTTAATCAAAATCACTTTATTCGACATGTCTGATTTAAAAATTTTATGCACCAACCGGATTCTGTTAAAAACATGACATCTTGCAACTATGAAGCCACGAATGACTCAGCTGAGACCGACGGTCATGTGACAAATAAATCTGTGGACCCTGGACTGAAAAGCAGGCTGTTTACACAGAGCAGAGAGGAGAGGACAAGAGATTGTAAAAATATAATTAGTTGAATATATTTAAGATTTTGTGCCCCTATATTTTTTCCAATATTGGTAACACTTGAGGGCACTTGGAAAAAAATTGTATATAAAAATAAAATTTTTAAATGATTAATTGTGTTAAAACAGTGTTATAATGTATGTGTTGTATTCCTTTACATCTTTTTAAGTGGCATTTTATACCCTTTTTTAATATTTTTAAAAAAATGATCATTAACAAAGACAAAAGATAATCCTTGTAATGCAGCGTGAAATATTTAATGTCATTAGAAACTGCTGTAAACATTTATATCTGTTTGATAAAAGGTTGTCTGTACAATCACAGTGCAGCCAAGAAAGGATCCGTGTTGCACAGGAGGTTAAGAACCCTTATTATTACATAAACATCTGTCCTTAGTGCAGACATTTGGCAGGGTTTGAGCTTGTTTGGACAAAGCTATTAATAAGGATACTGCTCCTACTGCCAGCTGCTGGCTGAGAGGATCCTGCTCAAACACTTAGATTCTCAGCACGGCCGTACGCGGTTAGTGACGGGGATCTTATTGGAAGAGCTGGTGCCCTGCGGGCTGGTATGGAATGGGAAACAGGACTTACATGCGAAGAAGCCCCTTGTAGAAGGGTCGGGTAAAGAAGGCATCCAGCAGGTACTGGTGGACGAGGGCCAGGCCCAGGATACGCCCACTGAAGCGAAACCTGAAAAAATACAGGTGAATGCAGCATCAGAGTAGATTGAATAATCTCTTTAATAGATATTTCACATCAAGCATTTAAGGCCTGCTCTCAGTTCCAGATGGAAGGGGTTTACTCCTTCAGATGTCGACAGTAAGAGCGTAACATAACAGATTGATTTTAAATCTTCTTTCTGCAGATGTATTCACATTCTTGTGTGAACAGTGCTCGTTTCTTCCCCAAAGTGTTTCATGTAGTATTTAATGGCTTTAAATGAAATTTGAAGTTCACTTTCCAACTGAGGATGCACCAGATGGTGACATTGTCTACGACAACATATAACCCCCCCAAGGTTTACTGTGGGAGCAATGCATTGAGTCAGAACAGTGCTGAAGTGTGTAGTACAGAGACCAGCTGAACCAGCAGGGGACATCTTTCTCTGTCCTTTCTTTCTTGAGAACTTCTCTAAAGTCAGACAGGTTGTCTCCATAAAAACACACGTATTGACTTCTTCAATTTGATAAGTGCCACTAGGTTTTTCCAGCGTGACAAACAAACCCTGAAGACTTCTGCTATCTTTTTCATCCAGCCGATCATATTATGATTGTGCTGTCTAGATGTCTGCTCATCCATTCATCATGTGTTCATCCATCTATCTATCTATCTATCTATCTATCTATCCGCCCGTCCATGCAATCACTGTCGCTGAGGCAAAATTGACTGGTGAGCCACAAATTGCTGATCCAAATTTCCACACAGCACCCCACAAATGACTTCTATTTTGGGCTCAGCACACAGCAGTCAGAGCGGAGAAGATGAACACTTTACAGTCAGCACAGCAGCAGACTCTCCTCCACAGACACACACTCTAGATACAGTACATTAGGAAAACTCACCATTCATGGTGGTTGTCTACAAAGGCAGACATAGGGCTTATCTGGACAGTGTACGTGTCGTTGGCTGAGTATTCAAACAGGCCGTAGTATGGGTTGAAAAGTTCTCTGGACACCAGGAAGAAAAACTCTCTGGAAGGTCCACTGTAGTCCAGCCTGCAATAATAGCGCATTGAAATACACATACGTCAGGAGGAAAAGTGAATCAGGAAGTGTTGTTTTGTTCTGCTAATTGCTTGTCTGTAAACAAGTTATTATTATGACTATTAGATTAAGATGGAGAGCAGGAGGGAAGTGATAAATCACGGACTGCGTGAACTGGAAATAGAGGTCTGGATGAACCTGCACACAGCATGTATCAATAGAAAGAAACTAGATTGAAACTCACATTAGACGTGAGCCATACAATACAGTTGCTATTTCTCCAGACTTTCTGCTACAAGGCGAACTAGATGTAAGCATACAAGCATTCCCAGAGGTCTTGTTAAATGCAACACATTGTAATTGCAAAGCAATACCAAGTCAAAATTAGGAAATTAGACAAAAAAAACTGAGGTTTTTGATCAATGAAAGATCTGTGATTATCTGTGATTTGTTTTATTTTATGTAATAATATTTTCTGGGCTCAGTTAGCCCTAGATTCTTCCTGATTCAAATAATTTAAATGAACATAAACAGTCTATGCATTTGTGCAGCGTTGCTCATTGTTGTCTCCTCTGACTGGAAACACGCTGATGTATGACATCGTGTGCAAAAAAGCTATTACTGATGCAGACAACAGGCTAATTAATGTGTTCGTTATTTCAGGAAAGAAACACCCCCACAATCATCGTCTGTTGTGTTTTTTGCAACATGAAAATAAGACAAGACAATTAACTGACAACAAAAAATATATTATCAGTCACAGAGTAAAAGCTGCCAATCACCTCTGGAGCCAATTCTTTACACCAAACCCACCAGATGATGTTACAATATTCCCACCAGGTGCTCGTTCACAAGAACACTGTGGATTTACCGGGTTGTTATCAGATGTGTGTGTAATTGAACATTTTGAAATTTTAGATAAGAATGAATGCTCGTCAAAACTCCCCGGGATCAATTACAGTTAGCAAACACGCACATTTCACACTCACACTGTCTGAAGCATGACAAGGAAATGAATTGGGAATGAAATGTGTCCTTCTCACCCGTCCTCGCCCACAAAGCTGACGTAGAGTTTACTCCGCTGTAGGTCTTTACGGGAGTAACACATGATTTGGTTAAAGGCGTCCTCCAGGAGGTGGTCCCTGCGTATGATGAGCCTGGAAACACACACACAGAACAGATCGTTGATACTTGAACAAGAAGGTTTATCCTTAAACCGAACCAACAACACCTCCATCTCTCAGTACTCTCCTGGCTCCTTATCCTGTCTGTGGCACTCAGCCCTAAGTCCATTTCTTCCTACTGACCATAAAAATCTTTACAGGTCAGAAATATATAGTTTCATTTATTAAAAAGCCCCAGTAATTTCATAAAGCAGCTGGTCACTGTAGCAAACATGAATCAGTCAGGAGTAAAATGAGCATTTGTTTGGGACTATTTTCAGCAGCGGATAAGTCCACATTTGGTGTTCTATCGAGTATTAAACCAGGAGTGAGGGATTTAGTCAAACAAGAGTGCAGTGTGTGTGTTCATGGTAATGGAGGAGCATGTTACCCATTGCAACAGTGTAGTGTGTAGTTTTTATGGCAGAGAATTAAGATAAATCAAGCTTCAGATACACAAAAAAACATACTATTAGGACACTTTATTTTCTTTTAATGGCATTTGTTGCCAGAAAGAAACATACGTAATATTTACAGATAACATGCTGACATGTTACTTTTTCAATTCAAGTAATTTAGTTTAGTTCTGCTACCATATTTCCCAGTTACAGGAAGGAATTGCAAGGAATTGCAAAGGGAGTATTGGTTATATCAATCAATGCTTAATGAGACAATCTACAGATCTGTCTATAGGCTTAAACCTACTTGACTTTTCCAGGTCCCTGTCCGTAACCCTTGGTCTCCAGCTTTCGATAGAAGTTTCTCAGTTTAGCCTCAAAATCTCTCTTATAGGGAGCAGGAGCACGGGCATTAGCTCTCTGGGTGCCTGAGATATAAAAGGAAGAGAGAGAGAAACACAGGAAGATAGAAAAAGACGGAGAAATGGATAATGAATGTCAGGCATCAGACACGACAGAGTGATAGATAGACAAAGAAAAGGGGGCAGAGATGGGTAAAAAAAAATGGAACACAGATAGCTGGAGATTGAGAAAAATGGAATTTAAATGATCAAAATCAGAAATTGGGTTCAGCCTGAGTGGGTGAGGAAGAATAGGAAGTACTACGTGCAGGTTAATCCTGGATTGTTATTTTGTATCAGGCTGTTGTAGCTGTCACACAATGACCAGAGACACATCTCTTCATCTGTGTGTGTATAAGATGAACAGTATAAGGTTAGAGGTAGCTCAGTATAAAGGGGGGTAGAGAGTGTACAGAAAGACACTGGTAGAGAGAGGAAGTGTGGGGTTGTGTGTGTGCTACTTATGGAAACATCTCACACCACCAAATAACTATTCTAGTAGACCAGGCTGCTTTCAAATTGACCCTAATGAGACTCAGTATGTTCAAATGGAACATAATGAGACTGAGAGAGCCCCTGAAGGAGACTGCAGCAACTCCAGTCCACTTGGTGGCAGTAATGCTCCTCTAACCTGACATAGTTTGCTGATGCCAGCTACTTTTTTATTTGCCAGAACACGTCAAAACAACAAATACTCCGTCAGCATAAAATCTAATCTAAGTTTAAGCTTGTGCACAGACCGGACAAACGAGGCCAAGTGGTGGTTTACAGTAGTAATTAGCAGTGTTGGGGAAGCCACTGTGACAGCATAGCTTTACAGGCAGAATTAATTCACACTAGAAGAATTTTAAATAAAATCTTTGAAAGTAAATCTACTGAGTAATCCAGTTTGGTCAAAGCTACTTTGAAAATGTAGTCCACTCAGTTGGGTTTATTGGAAAAACTACATGGTTGTCCAAGGGAAACGAATAAACCAAAAAAAAAAAAGTACCCCACTATTCAAGGGAAAGTGCAGGAATGCCAGCTTTGGTTTTTCATACAATTACAGTAGAGAATAAATAGAAAGCTAAAAAAAAACGTCCATTAATGACCGAAAATTACATGGAAAAGGTCAAAACAAATCAAACTAAATTAGTTTTTAAATACTTGAATCATTCTGCAACTATGGAGTTGAACTACCCTCAAGCAACTGCAAAATATAGTTTAAATACTAGTTTAATAATATGTAGCTCACTCCTCCAAATATGGGCAATTTAATTATGAACATTTTCGACTAGATATTGATGTTGAAGGGGTGAAATAATGGTTCATGAAGCTTAAGTTGGACAAAACTAGCAGTATTCAACTGATAATCAATAAGGGGTTAGAGGAAATGTGAGCGTCTCTTGTATGTGAGTGTATCTATGTTTGATATAAGCCTGAAATAAATCTATGTTATATATAAAGCTACTTTGAAATTGCTTCTTTTATTTACCATAGTAAAACATAACGTCATGGTGAAAGGCGTGAAATGTAATAAAAAGACAGAATTTAATAATAGAATGGTGGCAGTAATGCTGGTGCGGATGCAGAGTGAGACAGACACGTACCAGGGGAGCTCTGAGGAGAGGAGAGGCAGTAACTTGGGTGGAGTAATGGTGGCACATATGACATCACCTCCTCTTCAAATAAGCTGGAGATAAGACACAGAATACAGTCAGAGGAACAGACTGAAGACAGGATTCATCTCAGAACAGCGTAGTAATTGCATAGGCGGATAAAATGGGAATTAGACTTGTTGTAGCCAGCTGGTCATCATTTTTAACCAACATTCAGTCTTTAACACAAACGCTCATGAACAGCACTCACCTCAGCAGCATGACGAGGTCAGCGTCGCTAGAGAGTCGAGCCAGTCCAGTGACTCCCTCACTGCGAATAAACTGCACCTTCTCCCTGCACACACACACACACACGCACAGACATCAGGGGGTAAACTGACACAATCCATTCATATTAAAGGTTAACTGTGTGTTCAGTTTGACTGATGATGATAACGGAGGTGTGAGGTGTGAGTAAGGCTGGAGAGGGAGAGGGAGAGGGGGGAGGTAGAGACAAATGGAACCAATGAGACACAGGAGAGGAAAAGGGGAAGAAAACATAAAGAGAAGGAGACATACTTGAGTGAGTGGTTCCTGGCCAGCTCAGGTTGCCTTTCCTGTAGAATCTCAACGATGTTGGGTTGCCGTAGAAACGCCACTATCTTGTCATTGTAGGCTGCAGAAAATGAGGGATGTGCACTTATATTTGTATCCTGTGTGTGTGTTTATATTGTCCTGGCTTACATTTGATTGTGAGTGACTTACCCACAGGTACCACATCGTGGTACTGACTTCGGCTGGAGCCGCTGAAGGTGCTGGATGGGCGGGGCATGACGGGCGGGTTGGTTTGTCGAGAGTCGTCGACCACCTGTGACAAAAGGAGGCACTACAGTTCAGGTCGCATCCTAGTTCTGAGACCTATCCACCTGCCGGTCGTCATCATGTTGGGTCATTGTGTGCAAAACTCCAATGTCCAATCGATCCCACTAAGCATCGGCAGTCGGGTGCAGTACCGCAGCAGTATTGCTTTGCCAACCTCAAGCATGATAACAACAATAGTGGACTACATCTACATCTACATCTAGGTCCAACAAGCTACCCAGCACAGACTACCTGCTATCAATCACATCGCAGTGAAACAAATCAAATCAAATGAATGATACGTTTTAGTAGGTCTTATTGGTCTCGATAACCTGCCCCCGCCCCTGGCATTAGCAATTCGTAGTTTCAAGACCAGCACAGACTTGGTGCTGCTCTGGAACCAGTTTTTCTAGCCGAGAGCCGGTTCCTGAAATGTTGAAATGGGAGGAACTAGTTTGAGATTAGGAACCGGCTTCAAATTGGCCCTCAAATTGCCTTGATCAATAATGTGTATATATACACCTTAAAATTCACCATGGCAGTGTTTTTATGGAAATAAA
Organism: Serranus cabrilla; assembly: GCA_903364295.1. Lineage (NCBI taxonomy): Eukaryota > Metazoa > Chordata > Actinopteri > Perciformes > Serranidae > Serranus > Serranus cabrilla. The sequence goes on along the minus strand of CAFUXE010003112.1, from coordinate 200,697 downwards.
AAATTGCATCAATAGCTAGATATGCATTACCAACTGCTGATTGTCAATTCAATCGACCATTTTTTTCTTCACATTGTTAATTTTGTTTTGTCAAGTTTGAATGAAGTGAGCTTACGATGAGTTAACAAGGCCATTAGGCTTAGTCTGGTAAAAGAGAAAACGTGGATTCAAAAGGTGTACAGTTTATATTTTCCCACTTTAAAAAGGGAAAATATTTCCTCACATTTTTGTGTGTTGATTTATTTGACTATAAAAGCTAGTAAAGCTTGAGGAACGCAGCATTCTCGACCTTGCCCGGACCGAGCGCCAACAGTCAAACCTGCATGAATACAGTACATTCATGTTTTGAATGTCATGTTCAGAACTTTCAAACAGTTATGTAAAATTAATAATTTCCTGTAATAAAAAGGTTATTTTTCAGTGACCTCAGATATTCAACAAACTCTTGCAGCAGTGTGACAGATTAAAAAAAGAAATCCTTGCTGCATTAAAATGCAACACACCCTTTTTTTTACGTAACAGGATACATATTGAAAATCCTTTACCTTAACCAGATAACTAAACCCAATAATGCTGCAGATTCTATTGATTTAAGAGTTAACAAAGGGGATCTATCATGTTCAATCTAGACCCTAGCGTTAATAGTAATCACACTGATGTATCACCAGTAATTTGACAATGAATGAGTGATTCTGTCATTGTTAAATACAGTACTTATTCAGAAGAGATGAGCTACCAGATAGGAGCAACCTGCCTATCTTCCGCAATCAGCATATTATTTATCTAACATACAGTGTTTGATTTTCAGTCTAACTAAGTCTAAGGCTATGTCCAAAGCAACAGGGATATTTAAATATTAAGTTTCCCTGTACTGAAGGATTGTGTCCATTGCAATTAAAGCTGGGGTAGGCTATTCTCTGGAAAAGTAATAATAAAATAATTGGAAAATCCAGCCCTCCTCCGTCAGCTCTCCCCTCTCTGTCCTGAGCCTTCATACAGAAACTGTACGAGCACTAGTCCTTCATTTCAATCATCCCGATCATAATGTTGATCCCGATGTTATTATATCGCAGCAACTCTATGAAAATGATCTCCCTGTTTTCTTTGCAGACTTATGGGCCTGTAAAGCCCTTTGAGTTGAGATGCTGTGATTCAAGGCTCTAGCTTCCTACATGAACATGAACATGAATTAGCTGCAGCTGTGAGGCTAAACTTTCAGCACCATTTCCTTATTGTGTTTATCGTCAGACTCCCAGGCTGTCTTCCTATTTTTGATTGCTTTACATTGTAGGCAGTTGGTGACAATACTGGAACAGCAACTTCTTCCACCATTGAATCAGACTTTCATCATCTGAAGGGATCTGCATGCACGTCTGCATCTGTAGAACAGCCAGTAGGAATACCCCCAAAGTCTGCTGTCCCAGGCTAAAACCTGTAAACAAATCCATGGAGGGGCTACAGAAACCTTGTTTTTCCTCAGACCACTTGAATTACAATACGCTGAACGGTCATAAAGTAACTTTTGCCCAATGATGCCAAAAAAAAAGAAGAAAACTGCTTACCACAGCTTTAACTTTCTACTTTCTATCTGACTTGACTTGCGTTGCAAGCAGCACTGATGTCCTTGCTCGATGGCTCCCCCACAGGGACTAGCTGGATAATTTCCCTGCCAGTGCCCACAATGCAGACACTCTTAAAGCATTTTTCTCCTTCAAACTGGCCTCTATAAACATTGCAGTGTCTTTCCTAGCCTTAAGTTGACTCCAGGTGACAAGTGGTGCAGTGGCGGCTAGTCTCTCACCTCCCCAGCACTGTGGCTGCGCTGGCGGCTCAGGTGCTGGCGGTGGGCCAGCAGCCCAGTGGAGCGAGAACTCTGGAGGGGTAGCCGTGGGTCAATGAAGGTCGTGGAGCGACAGTTGTGATCCACAAAGAAGGGCTGAGGATTGAGATGCAAATACCCACAGTCATGCATGGATAAACTCTACAGAAACTCATGTTCAGATGCAGTGCACTGAGAGTAAAGATTGTAATGACTACTGGACAGCTAGGTGGAGACTACAACAACCCCGGGTCAAAAGTCAAAGGTTTAGGGTCACACACACCTTCCCAGTGTGGTCGTGCTTCATCTCCCAGCCCCGAGGAAGCTCCAGCTGCTTGTTGGAGAACATGTTGAGGAAGGTGACAAGGTCGCGGTTGTGCTGGTATCGCTCAAAGTAATGAGCGTCCCGACGCACCTTACTGATCATGTGCTTCAGGCAGGTGTTGCTCGTAAACATGCGGTAGGCACTCTGGGCAGAGAGGGTAGAGAGGTGAGGGGGTCAGGGAGGGTCAGGAGGCAGACTGGAGAACATCTTTCAGTTCAGTCACCCAACTTTGAAGACAATGTGTTTAAAATTTCCCTAATACCATTTTTTTATCCATGTAATGTCCTTAAACGAGTGAAGTAAAAGTGCTTTGAATTAGATGCTAAACAAACTACATTCTTACATAATTAGTGTAGGACAGGTACTGCCAAGAGCAGTGCACTGTAAGTTAGGTCGCTGTCACGTATAAAGTCTGATGACTCAGGGCGATACAGTTGTGAAGTTTCAAAATTGTGGCATTTTTCATTTGGTTTGGTTTGCTTTTACACTGTGCTTTATCAAGCGCACCAAGCATTGTAAACAACTGTCCGTCTATTGGACAGAAAAACCTACAGGAGTATCAGACAAATCGCACCGAGTTCATTGAAAGCTGACAAAACATCTCAGGTGTGAAGGCCCCCTTTGTCGATTTTGAAAGATTAGTTCACTAGTTTATCTGTTTATACTTTGCAGTAGCTAGCCAAGCCTGCTGGGAACCTCCTCTTTTTTGCCACTTTTGGCAAAAACAAAGAAAAAAAGATGCCAACTCGTCTATGTCCATTTCTTTTATACAATCTATGGCCATACACTCAGCAGTTCTATGTTAAGGTACTGTAATGAAACGCAGCGTAATGTAGTGATGTGTGACTCATTCTGACCGCAGTAACTATATTTGACCATGACTGTGATAAGTACTCAGACATTAAATCAGTCAAAACGCTGAGTTTGTGTTTAAGAAGACAGTATGTCAGCTTTTATGTAATAGGAGTACAGGGTCAAAGGTGACGGAGGAGGTGCCGCATGCTTCACTTACAGGGTTAGAATGCAGCACGGTGAAGAAGTCGGGGCTGCACAGGAACTTGGCGCTGGGTGACTGAAGCAGCAGAGAGAGACGCGAGCGGCCGCTGGAGTGAGCCACTGCACTTTCTCGTCGGTACTCTGCAACAAAGTCAACATACATTAGTCAAACCATATTAATAAACAGCTTATTGCATGAAAACATGAGACAAATTTCCTATCCATAACTATGACAGCCTCACACAGACGTCTGTGTGTAAAATAAGTGCTTTTGCAGACTTATGGATTATAATAGTATTTCAAGAGATGAATCATTTTCAAGAGGTGAGTCATCTAATTGGGTACATGTTGTTTTTTTTCCCCAAAATAAGTACACAGCTCTTGTGAATGAAACCTGTAGTTTTTCTATTTGTGTTTGTTTTAATTCTGTAATAGATCTAATGAGACTCACCAGAAATGGAGTGAGGCAAAAGTTCACCCTCTGGTTCAGGAAGGTCAACTGGAGCTTCCTCTGCCCGATCACTGTTGGTTATGGTCCTCCTGATGCTCTGGTACCTGTAGATAACGGTCAAATACAGTTACTAAACAAACTATTTCAGTATATAAAGCAGTCTTTCAAATAAAAACTATGTATTTCACACATTTCTCTGCAAATCTAGACCCACTAAGATGGAAGCATTTTGAGCACAGAGAGGTTAATACAAAAGCTATCCATTTTGCCAGCTGGATTTCTTTGTATATGATTGTTTAGTCAAAGTTACATTACTCCAAAAACCTGAAAAAGATGAAGAGAATCCCATGGGCAATGTCACATTAAAGAAAATACATAACAGGAAAAAACATGTGTGTCACATGGGACATTTTTGAAGCATTTCTTTTGGTTCTGTTAAAGCCACTACTAATCATAGAAAGCTTTGTTTTAGTGAGATATTGAGCATCTAAGTATACTTCAAATATCAGTATATATGACTTAGAACAAGCGCATGGTTATTTGCAATCCATTTCCACCTTACAAAGCTTACCTGCGGTTGAGTTGCTCCATCTGCTGAATGGAGTTGGAGCGCGTCAGGCCCTGCGGGGCCGGAGGTCCAGTAGGACGCTGCCATGTGGTGGTTCTGTTCACGTGGTCCACAAAGAAGATCCTCCCATGGCTGTCGATCCGAGCCTCCCAGTCTAAGAGGCAATGAATAATTGATACATAGTAGGTGTTTAATGCCTCAGTGGCTGATGCTAGCCAACAATTAATGACAGACGATAACAACAACTAAATTTCAAGCTCATAATACTTTCTTTAAAATAAGAAATTTTGATTAATAGTCATTCTTTGGGTATTTTCGGGATTGATTTGTGGAAGTTTTTCAGTAGGACATGGACACATATACAAACCCAGAAGCATAAACAAAAAGACACTGCTCCACGCAGTCGGTGACATAAAGAGAAAGACAAACAAAACGATGCATGCAGACACACACACTCACTGGGAGGTAGAGGCTCGTCCACACGTTGGTATCGGTGGATATCATGACGCACAGAGGGAAGCGAACGTACAGGATGGCCGTTAACGTGAGAGCCTGAACACAGAAAACACACACAAAACATTTTTTAAGAAGAAAATGGCAAAAAAAAATAAAAACATTGTTTGAATGTCACTGTTGATCAGTTGTCTTTTGAAAAGTAAAATCTAACAACACCCCAAAATGTTTATTTGCAGTAATGTTATCAGCAAAAAGTGAACATGAGTCATTTAAAGCCAAGTACCTTCTTCTCCATCTGTTTCTGTGGTGGCTTGCTCTGAATCAGCAGAGCCCGCCTCCTCCTGCGGCTTTGTCTCCTCCCCTTCCTGTTCTACGGCCACGCCCCCTGAAGCCTGCATGCTCAGCCTCCTCTCACCGATTTCCTCCACCACCACCACTCGCTCGCTGGCCGGGGGAGCTTCTGCTCCTGCAGCCTCAGTGACTGTGACATGCCCACCCCCTTCATCGTCGACAGCTTGATTAGTTGGGCGGGCCCCAGAAACGACCTCTCCCCCTGGATCTATGGCCGCCTCCGCTCCCTCCTCCGCTTCCTTTAAAATATCCAACAAAATGAAAGAAAAAAGAAAAAAAGAGTGAAAACAATAGACAAAAATAGCCCCCAAAGATGAGGATCTATAAAAAAAAATCAAGTCACACATGTCAGGGTTTCATACTGCAGTAGGCATATCACATTGATACTCGAGACTTATAATAAAGAAATATATAAAACTAAAGATGAAGTACCTCAAGTCTTCTGGAGTTTGTTCTGGATTTTTTTAATGGTTTTAAAGTGCTAAAAGTTATATTTGGAACAATTACTGTTAAAGAATTGAACAGTAATTATGTTTATTTTGCTATTTATTTTTTTCTTGATTGTTTCTGTTATCATTTTTAGAACTGGCTGACAATGTAATGCACTGTTTGTATAATGTATGACGTTTTATATTATTTAATAGTTTTATGTTTGAGAAAGTATCTCTCTGGGTACATTTGCAGAGTGGTGAAAAATCTGTGCACAATTCACAAATAAAAAGGTTTTCTTTCTTTCCAGCTCAAAAAAATACTAGATGGACCACAATATCAGTAATGATGGATTTCCCCTCTAAAATCAGTGTTGGCATCGGTCCCAAAAATCCCATATCGGTCAGGCTCTGATTAATGTATACATGGTTGTATATATAAGTGTGTGGCTGTCTCGTGCATGTATTGTTTTTAGAGAAATGTATAGTTTAATATGTTTTATAGTCTTATAATATACAAAAATAAATGTATTTCTATTTTTATTAATGTAAATTCTGTTTTTCAGTTTTTAACTGTGAGGAGGAATGATAATAAAGTCAAACTCAAAGCATTCACACCTACGGCTACAAAATATCTGTGAAGTCAGTCAACACATAACATGCGGCAGCACTGGCTCCATCACCAAGGCAACAAAAGAAAGCGAGAAATCTTTGATTTCATGGAAATATGCATTGGTGCGTAGGTGCAACTGCTAAAAGGATACAATCACTAAATATTGTCGAAAATCCAATGAAAAGTAGTTTCAGTTTACTGGTTCTCAATCATGCTCTGTTTCCATGGAATTGTAACTGGTACAAGACAAGTTATTACATGTGCAACATCACCACCAGCTGAATGATGGTGCTACAGCACAGTATTATGGTGCAGTGTCACACAAATCCAGCTGGGGCTTGGACCCAGCGGAGACTGCTGCTCAGTACAATGTGTGCACTGTGGGGACAGTAAGGACTCTCAGCTTCACATTCACTCCAAGATAAAGAAGATAAAGAAATGGTACAAAAATTTTGACAAAAGCAAAAATATACAAAAGATACAGGGTTGAATTTTGGGTCATGACCATATAAGGAGAGAGGAACTCACCACAGCAGTTGTGACTGTGATTGGACAGCTCTCTGATGATGAGAAGACAGTCTGCTGTGCTGTTGCCATGGAGCAGGTGTCAATTTCTGAGGAGGGGTCCTCGGCCGGCCCCCTTCCTTCCTCGTGCACTTCACCCTCCGGCAAAACATTATGGGACACAGCCTCTGTGAAAGGAGCCTCCTCCACCTCGGAGAACACGTCTGGCTCCAAAACATCCTCAAAGTCTGGACCTACCCCCACTTCTACCTCTGCCTCAGGCACCACATCCTCAGTCCCTCCACAAGCACCCTTGGGCACCTCCTGCAGCACTGGGGGCTCCAGCTGCTCCGGCTCCAACTGGAACTCAGGAAACGGGTCGTCTTCGTCTTGGCCGCCGATATCTGGAGGTTCTCCATTCATCAGAAGTGGTGACAGCGGCACCGGAATGATGTCATTGGCCCCGGACCTCTCATCATCCTCGTCTGAATCAATGTGCAACATGGCGCTGAGCCTCGTGTGTGTCGGAAAGCTCGAGCGCAGTTTCGGTGAGGCAGCACCAAGGGGCCTCTCACCAGGGCCTTTTGGGGCCTCGATAGCATCCAGGCCCTCACTGAGTGACCTCTGGAGCATTTCATGGCACGACAGGCTTTCATGCTCCACAAATCTACCCTCGGCTCCAACGAGAGGCAGGTCCTTTTCAGGGAAGGCTGTGGCCCCGCCTTCCCACATGCTTTGGGAGCCCTGGGAGCCAGTGGGAGAAGGGCCAGAAGAGACCACCCCTGGAAGATGATGGGGCAGGTCTTCATCATCAGATGGAGTTCCTGGAGCTCCATTCAGGGATGAAATGCCAATGATGGACTCAGGAGAGGCACCTGCAGTATGCACACCAGGTTATTTAGACTAACTTAAATGTGTTTTGTGTTTTGTTTTTTCATAGTTTTATGTGAACAAATGTTACATATTATACCTTTAAGGAAGAAGTTCAAAAAACAGATTTACCATCAGGCCCGGTCGATGTGAGCTCCACTTTGAACTGCAAATGGCCGCTTACATGTTCAGTAGGCAGGCGCCGACACAGGGGGAAACTCACAGGCTGGACTCTAGACAGCAGTAATGGAAAATAGATACACTCACACCATGATATCTGAATATGTGACATAAAGTCATAAGTCATAAAATATATGCTTCAGCTGACTATGTCTGTCTGTCTGTTCTCCACCTACCCCGGTATTTTTTCAATAAGTCGCTGCACAGGGATCGTCAGCTGACCGAGGAAGCGTTTGATGATCGGTCGACTTTTCGCAAACTTGTCCTTTACCTCGATGTACAGGATGTCTGTCATTAGTGCTACAAACGTGTATTTCTGCAGAGAGACAGACAATATCATGCAGTCAGTAGATTCTCAATTGTTCATTGATAATTTATTGTTTCAAAGTATTATTTGTTCTCTGAATGTATATGAATGTGAGAAGCATATGCTTTGTGTAGTGTGGTATATAAAAGCTAGCATCACCTCTCCATGCCAGACGGGGTTGGTGGTGTTAGCGATGATGGCTGAGCGTCGTTCCTGTCCGTGGTGGCTGAAGATGGGGAAGACGCTCCTCTTGCCTGGGTGGATGGACATCTTCAGGTATGGGTCCGGATTGAAAAACATACCCTTCTTCAAACCAGTGGCACGCAGATCTGCAACAAAGTCAATTCAAAGTTTATTATAACCTAATATCACAAAGCAAGCCTCAAAGGGCGGGACAGAACAAACAACAGCATATTTGACGCATACAATGAAATAGTAATAAGCAGCAAGAATCTCCACCAAGGAGGTCATGTTTTTGACGCAGTTTGTCTGCCCATTATTCAGCAGAACAACAGAAAAGCCACTGGCCTGATTTTCATAAAACTTGGTGAAAGGGTGTAGCATGGGCCAAGGAGGAACACATGATATTTTGGACCAATTCATACCACGGGCATCACATACAATTTTTCTTTTTACTTTTAATAACATAGCAAGATTTGTGCTGCACTTATAGGGTCTATAGTCAGCGAAAATGTACCCATTTCACCTAATCTGTACCTGTACAATTCATTGTCACATAAATACTTAAAAGAGCTATCATTGTGTTATTTAAACACCTTGAGAAACATAAAGCAACACATCTTTGTAGTGCCCATGTCCCATCATGGGAAATAGGACCATATGAGGAGCATGGGAACGTACCATTGGTCTTAGTGAAGGGGGACTGCAGCTGGGAAAAATGAGCTTAAAGCCATTTCTGATGGAATGGAACATTGGAACAAGCTGTATGGATACATGTTGGTATTTTCCCGTAAACTAAAGATATCTGGATGCCCACTGACTTGACTTCCATAGAAAACTGATAACGATCCCCATCGTTCTCTGTCTAGAAAGCACCTATCTAAATTCCCACGCCACTTTGTTTCCTGCACACAGTTTTTTCCCCCAAAGAACTGTAAGACAAACATGAGGATGAGATTGCATCACTCAGCAAAAAAACAAAAGTCTGTCTGTGTTTTTGAGGGCTGTGTTAAACTGACTTTCAGATCGTCTTTGATTTGTTGTCTTTACATGGAAAAGATCGTGTGAAATGTAGTGTGACTAAAATCTACATTTTCTACCACCAGTCAAAAAGTCTCAAACATTAACCTCTCAACTGACCTGTCAAGGTAAAGCTGATCAGTTTTCTTGGATGTTCGATGCCCACCTGCTCTGCGAGGCCCTCCACCTGAGAGAGAACAGACATGGTCACACTTTGTTAACCACAGAAAGAAAACACAGTCATATGCCAGAGAAGACACACGTTTGCCCTGCTAAATCTAGATACTATACAATAATCACATCTAAAAATAATTGTGTAATCTTCAACTCTAACACTTAATTTCAACCATACTGAGAGAGCTAAGCCTGAGACTGATTCCCACACACACACACACACACACATGCAGGCATACACAGACCAGGACTGTGGGATTCTTCACAGTGATGCAGGGGGTCGTGGCTCTCAGGGCTCCACTCACTCCATGGTAGTACTTGAAACAGATCTTTGTCTCAGCTGCAGAGGAAGCAGCAAAGAGTTATGGGATGCAGGAGTAGTGTAAACATTATCTGCCTATTGTTGGTCACAAAACTAAAGCTGTACTATGGATTAATCTAACAGTAACATAATGCACCAAAGTTGCAGTTGCCATGGGGTTTGTTTTTTATTCAAAGAGCGAGAAATTGTCTATGAATGATGGTAGAGTAACATGCAAAGGAGAAGTGTCACAGCAAGGAAGAAGATGGAGGACTTTTTTAAAAAAAACAGGTCCAAACCTGGTTTTTAACTATTATAAATATTCAATATTCTACAACATATTTTCAAAGGATAGAGTGATAACAGCCTGTATTTGTCAAGGTATGGAATTTAATGATTTTCAGGAATGACTGCCTATGGTAACTTACGCTCCATAAAGTAGGGCCCGGGCTCCAGCCTCCAGACGATCTGACCCTTCTGGGTGCCATTCACCCCTCGGTTCTTACAGTCCCACACATTGGACGGACTTGTTTCATCTGGAGGATGAGAGGAGAACTGTTAGTTTGATGTAAGCGTGTTTTATTTAGGGGTTATATAAGTAACGCTCCCGCTGTATTGGCATTCCCCCTGATTTCAAACCAAAGAATGTTAAACATGGCAAACAACAGATGACAGTGTTTAAGCTGTGGACCCTGCTCTTGCTAAGAAAAGCTGCAGCAAAGCTGCATCTGTTCTGTCTTTCAGTATGTTTAGTCTGCAGACTTTGTCTTCCAAAACACAAGTTTGCCTTTAATCAGTGAAATCCATTCCCAAAATAGCCCTCCTACAACCTCTAACCAGAAGGACAAACACCAAACTTCCTCTGAGTTAAAAACAGGGAGGGGGAATTCCGCTGTACGTAGCACTTTCACACACAGATTAATGAAGGACCGATCTCAGCTGACTGGTAGAGAGAGTTCAGGGAGTGTATGTACATGCATGAGGATGCCTGAGTGTGTGTGTGTGTTTAAGGGGAGAGGAGGAGGGGAGGGCAAGTTGCTTATCATTGAATGTCTGCTTAGTCGAGGAAAGCAGTAGCCCCTCTGGGGTATAAGACCCTGGAGCAGGTAATGAAGTCCTGGCGGCCTTTTGATCGATATGAAGTGACCTGACGCCCTGCCAGGCACCAGCAGTTTACACTATCTCTTTCTCCCATACAGCATTCTCACCTACAAGGGAAACGTTTTAATCATCTAATGCTGACATTCCGGAGGTCATCACAAATGTAACTAATCATTTCCTAAACATGTTAAAATAATCATGAACTTCCTTTATAAAATAATCACAGCTGCTGTCTCTTGTACTGTAGATTTGTTTGACCTCTCAGGAGTCAAAGACACCCATTGCATTCAGAAGTCCATTATCCATTACTAGCACAATACATCATGTTTAACAGCTCACAGGCGGCAATTTTCCTCTGAACACCACTGAATCATAGCAGTAATTATCTGGTGTTAAGACACAACTTGTTAGCTCAACTGTATATGGTAATGTCATGACAGCGTAAAGGCAAACTTTTGTGAATGGGAAAATTACTGTGGTCAGATTGTCAGACTGGAACAAAACTGATTTTGTGGTTCACAAATAATACAATGAACAGCGATAATTTAATCAATATGTATATTGAAACCACCACCACCAGCTCCTGTTCCAAAAGTAAGAAAACTCCATTTGAAATCACACTGGCATTTCTAATTACACATAGAACTACAAATCCATTCTCAGAGGTTAATTTTATATGCCTGCATAAGGACTAATTATAATTTAAAAAAAATCTAATAATTGCGTTAACTTAAAGCTACGGTTTTAAAGTTATTTATTTTGAAAAGCCACTATCCATATACCTAGCGGAAAGTTAAAATTGCCTACACTGCAAAGCAACCCACAAAGAGGAAGACGGACAGATCAAAAAGAGTCAAGAAAGTCTGACAATAAATGCAATAAAAAAACATGTCAATACTGGCAACTAATAGTTTCTGCATCTGCTAATTGCTAAAAGCTTACAGCTGCTGCAGCAATGAGCTTACGCCTACAATTAGCAAAATGCTAAACTATGCACATCATTTTCCTTCCGTCTCTGAAGCTGATATTGAAATATTTTAGCTAGCTGGAGCCTCAGATCACTGTCTATCATCTGTCAGTCAGTGGGGGCTGCAGGAGGATCGAGGGCTGTATTTCAAATTCTGACTGGTGTTTCTGCCTTATCCAGAAAACTGCTTACCCCAGTTTTAAAGGGTTAATCCAGTGATTTACAGTAGCACTGTATTAAACTTCCACAAATCCACAGACTCTTAAGTAACAGATTCTAAAAAGGATTGGTCAAAATCAAAGCTACAGAGGTTGAGATAAAGACATTTCCTCATATGAATCAAGCTCCAAAAACACTAGATACTAGCATAGGTAGCATAGTTTAACACTCTCTGCCTAGTAAAAAAAAACAAAAAACGGTATCTTTCATACTTTGCATGCTAACAAATAAAATGATGAAAATTGATGAGATTAGCATAGAGTAGCATATGTACTAACTACTAGGGCTGGAACAGTGGGTATTGTCCACAGTGAAACGTCACAATGGAAGATTATATCCAAGCAGATCAAATCATACAGGTTAAAAACTCTCAGCCCTTTATTATGTTATTTAGCATTATAGATTCTTAATAAGAAATGTGCTGATGATACACTGTTGCTCCTGTATTACTTTTCACCTCAATGGACAGATCTGCCTGACAGTTTGAGCCTGATAGCCTCCCTCAGCACACAGGTCAATGTATTTCCCCCCTGTCAAATTCCTGTCTCTAAGCAGGATTAGCATACATTATTGGAGACCACCACACTTGCCTCAGAGACGTGCAAGCTTTGTGATGGTGTGTATGTTATTGTATACCAAGGCAGAGCTGTTACATGTTGACTCAGCCTCCAGTCCTGTGTAAAGTCTCAACAGCTCTTGTTGCAGTATTGACTAAGAGTTGGAAGCTCCAACACAAGACTCTACTGGGCTATTCTCAGCTCCCAATAATAAAAGAGCTGGATCAGCTGATAAGCTTTGAGGACAGGTCAGGTCAAGATAGCTCCGGGCCTGGATGCCTGCAAGTTTCCCCAATAGTTTAGTGGAAATATTTGGGGAACATCACATATAATTGCATTAGGAACGGAGTAAACTCCATTCCTTGATGAAGACCACGTCATACAGTTGAAAAAGAAAAACCTTTGGATGGTTTCCAGTGTCTGGATTGTTTGTTAAAAGCTTTTGTTCAAATAAAAATGTGTGTCTGTTTGCATAATAATGCCCCAATCATCAGTGTGAACGTTGCAATGAAGCTGTAGAATTGCACCAATTTGCTGAAGGCACCTTAACATAAGACTTGACTCCCTAAAGACTTGACTTCGGACTTGAAAGCAAAAACATTCAAGTTTCAGGTTGTGACCTATTCAAATCCAAATATTGAGAAATGAATAGAACAGCAACAGCAAGGCTTTAAATAGATATACACGAATCCCACTTCAGTGCAATCAACACAGCTTTGAGAGAGGCTTCTCAAATGCTGTGTCATTTTTACATCAGTCTTCAGACCAAACGAAATTCATATCCAGACCTGTCCTCAAGGACTTGAGACTTGAGGCTCTGACTTGTATGACCTGAGAACTGTCATTGACCTGCATAGGACAGTAAAAAAAGACCTACCAGCAAAACAAAATGTAAAAACCATCTCACCAATGTGGTAAAGCCCGATCCAGTCGGTAGCATCCACTTCCTCCTTGATGTCCCAGGATATGACAAGGTTCTGACCACGGTTCAGAGTGTACTCCAGAGTGGACGCCGTTAAAGAGGATCGGCTCTGGGAGGTCACCAGGTCTGTATCACTGTTAGCCCGTGGAAGCCCAATAGGACTGCTGATAACAGAGGCTGTATCGACGGCGGCCCCACCCCTCTCTGCCAGGGTTCGCAGGTTCTCCGGGCTTAGGGTGTGCCGGAGGTGGGGGCTGCGCCTTCGTGGAGCTGACAAGTGTTCACGGCCCCCCACCGCGAGGTTGGGTGGATTGTGGGAACGGGTCCTAGGAGGTAGGACTGCTGTGGCGAGAGAAGGACGCATGATGTGCAACTGGTAAAGTGACGACTAGGAGACGTAGAAGTGGTTAAGGAGAAGGCCCAAGAAGAGCTTGGTTACGCTCTAAGATGGGTCTGAGCTTCTTATCGATTGGACTGGTCATCAAAGCGATCGACACATTTTACTGATTTATTCCTGTTGACTCAGTGAGATTTTGTTTGAAGGGGCTGTCATGCCTGGAAACTTTTCATAATGTGTTGATTCCTTCTCCACAGAGGTTCCTTTTATTGGCCCTTGTAGTTGCATAATAACGAAACTGTTGGAAGTAGAGGATATCCAACAACAGTCACAATCTTTGCTTCTTTTATTTCACGTTATCCAATGGCAACGGGAACCTACAGACAGAGAAAGAAGAGAGAGAAAACAGTTACAAATTGCTCTCCCACAACAAAAACAATGATTGCATGCAGCGAGTTGCAATCATCAAATGACTGAACAAGCATTAGTCACCAGGGGGGTTGCTTGCTGTCAAAGAACCTGTCACCAACACAAATAACCCCGCACAACCCTTCCATTTCACTCCATCCTGTCTTTTCTGACAGTCTAATGAAAGGAAACGTCCTTGAGGAGGGCTTCAACTGTGGACAACTCTTTTTTTAAGGAATGTATTGATTAATAGTGTCAGAAGGATTAAACACTATGCACTATTTACTTCTTTGAATGATTAATGAAACACTTAATAACTATGTATAGGTTCTTCTTAGTGGTATAAACAAACTGTTCCACTGTGGGGAAGAGTAGACTGAAATGATCTAATTTAAAATCCATTATCTCTATGTGACCGTTGGAAAAAGAAATCTTTAAATCATCCTAATAATAACCCTCACACATGGACACACACACACACACATCTCTGCAGTTGGGTTTCTATGGTTTCTGTCAGTATAAGCAGCCTTAGTAAAGACAGAGAGAGGAGACAGGCAGCTGTATCTGCCCCACAGGAAGCTCTTCAATCAGCAAATGCCAGTTTGGGAACTGTCTGGGGAGTGCTGTCAGAGTCTCAACCAGAGCCATTTTGTTTTTAAAAGGAAGGATGTGGCATGTGACTTTAGAAGCTAGCCAAAGGCAGCTGGTTTGAGACGGGCTGAGGAGCAGAGTTGTTTTTTTCTGACGGAGAATAGGTTTGGTAATATTCAGCGAATATGTGCTTGGTGCAGTCACTGGAAAACCATGTGGGCTGTAGTGTGAGCTAAGCCCTGATATCTTTGGCATTTCAACTGCGTATGCGTCTCAAAAGCTGAGCTGTTCAGTGATGCTTCGAAACCATTGCTTCCTCCGCGGGCCTCGTGTGTAGTCTGCACTGTATGTATCACTTTATGTAATAAAGATATTTGGATTACGACATTGTTAGCCTTTAAATAAGCAAAACTAAAAAGTTAACGTTTCCTCTAACACTGTGATATTAGAGAAATACTTTGACATTATGGATGCATCACTTATGAATTTCTGGGCCAATACGATCCTTAAAATCACGATTTGGTAGATAAATAATGCCATTTTTTGAAGTTGTTTATTTTGTTTATGTTGCTGTTTATTACCACTTCTCTGCCAAGGGAGTATAGAAATCTTCTGACTGCAACTGGAACCATTCTAATTATGACATATGAACTATTAGCAATGTGTTTGCAATGTACCAATGGATGGCCACTTGTTACTGTGATACTGAAGAAAACTTCTTCAAGTTGTAGAGCATCTTTCTTCTATGATTACTAAGCAGCCTTATGGATATGTATCTGATGAGATGAATGGTCTACTAATGGTATCCTCATATAGTAAGTCTTAAATACTGAATGTCTATAGTCTCTGTGTGTTGAGTTATGACTCCACGAAAGAGTGCCGTGCTCATGTTTTATTTGTTAATTGGTCTGGTGTTTTGGTCTTAATTTGGTCTCAATGTATCTTAATTGTCTCTGTAGTCTGTGTGTCAAAGCCACTGCTGCAACTCTTGAGCTTGTTGGTAAGCAGGTAAAATCAGCAAGCCAAACCACAATAACCAACCTCCTCTGCACCTAATGCTTTCACCTCAGGCAGTGTGTTTGCTTCAGGTCTCTCCCTCTTTGCTCTCTGGGGAAACGTGCCTCTCACTTTTTTTGAAAACCCTGCTTTAATGTGTACTTTGGTGGCCATTTCTGTTGCTTACTTTGTCAATATGCTTCTCTCCACTGCACCCGCTAACAACTTTGTCTGCCTCATCCATCAAAGTGACAAAAAGGAACAAAATTGAGGCTGACATAGATGCTTCACATGGGTAAAAACGACAAGAAAAAAACACAAGCAACTGCTGTTGTGGTTGTCTCTAGTCAGCTACATCATGCGTTTGCACTTTCTTTTAGAGCTGCAACAAAGACTCTACTAATCGATTAGTCTCTCAATAGAAAAATTATTTGCAACTATTCTGTATAATCAATTAAACATTTAAGGAATTTTTCATGCAGAAATTGCACAAAATGTTGTTTTCAGCCTCTAAAAAAGAGATTTCCTGCTTAAACTGAATAGCTTGGGGTTCTGGGCTGACAATACAAGACATTTCTAAGAAATAACCATGGACTTTGAGAAGCATGGATGGATTATTTTCACCATCTTCTTGAATTTTATAGACCAAATGATAAATCGAATTTGTCGATAACAAATATGATTGCTAGTTTCTTTACAATCTGACTTGAAATCTGGAATTCAATTCCACATAGAGAGCTGACAGGTAGACTGAAAAGCGAAAATTCTTCACCATGCAAAGATCTGAAAGATTTCCAAAAGCGATTCATATGCAGTTACTTTTATGACAAATTGTCTAATATACTGTATATATTGCTGCTCAGCTTCTGAATCAATTCACTTTGCATTTTAAACTGAGTGAACAGAAATGATGAACTGGCCTCTGTGCTGATGTATGTGGATTGGCTGTGTTTTCGGATAACCCAGGCCTTATATTGAAATAAGATCTGCTGCATTTGACATGGGGGAGGCTTTCCCCGTCCCTGACTCGACAAGATTACCAGAGCGCGGCTCCATCACACACACATACACAGACATAGACACACACACACGCACACCCCGCATACAGGGATTTATGACAGAATAAAACCTTCATCACAGATGCAGGAATACGTAAATCCTGCTCACGTGTGCTCATGGCCTCATACACAGACATGTAGGGAGGGGCCATTTCCATAAACAAGCTCAAGCTTACTGGGTTGAAGAAGAAACTAAAATAAGTGTATATGTAACTGCTGAGCCGTTATGTAAGTGTTCCTGTGATCCAAGTGCCCCCCCTCCCATGTTTGCCAGGTATTGTCTAACCCTGATGTGGAGTGGGAGACGCTGCGGCTGCACCCGTCCCACTCAAAGCAGAGCAGATGAGAAGTCTGTCTTCCAGCTACAGGCAGCACAGACCAAAACATGACCTCGGGAAGGGGGGCAATGAACAATCTGGACTCACTCCAGTGCTTTTCTTCTAAAAGACTGTCATTTCCCATTATAATCCCAATTCCACTGCTCTGTACGGCTCTGACCTGGTGCAGGATTAGTGATTGATTCTCAGGAAATGGACACAGATAAACAAGGTGTTATATGAGTACCCAAAAATCTCCTTGTGTTTCTAATTCTAACCATTCTCTGGGTGATGTTGAATTTGACACCTGTCTTGCAAAGACAGTCATTTGAGTACTGTTCTGTTATTAGGCACCAAATACTTTGTACTCTGCACCACTGTGCAGTGAATACTAAAAAGAAACACATCTGCAGCAGAGGATCTGATGGAGCGCGGCAGAATGTGCTGGATTGTTGTTTCCTTACATCTTGTCAAAAAGCATTTCTTCAGAGAACATTCCCACAACAGGATGGCATAGAGGATTTCTAGGTATTTGGGAATCATAATAATGTCATTCTTCGTGACAGCGCTCTGTTTTATGAATGCAGAAGCTGAAAAAGTCCGTCTTGTTTAGCGTCCCATGTGACAGTCGTGACTGACAGGAACCGTCGTAGCAATACGGCTGCACACCTCCCCTTACACACCTCATGCCAAGAGGAAGAAGACGTGCTGAATCCTCACAATCGCAGGCGCCTGCTCACACACACACACACACACACAGCAAGTGCGTGTGCATTTTGTGTTTCAATGCATCCTTTTCCTTCTGAAATGATTTTATAAAGTTAGAAATAAACTGTAAGATGTGTAAGGTGTGTACTCTGTAATACTTCCATAAAATCTGTTTCTTTTTATCATGTGATTTTATGCTGTTAATTTGTCTTTAGCACCGGACATCCCCTCATTATCAGATCCAGTGAACTCTCTTTCTGTTATGATTGATTTAAACAACAGGATAAAGCTGTCGACTTATAGACCACATCATAAAAATGAGAAAACATAAATATTTTAGAAATCTGACTCCAAAGCAGACTTGACCACACTGTGAAAACACTTTACGTCTTTCCCTATTTGTCTCAGAGACCATCCAGCGTCAAGCACACATTGGGTGGTGGTCTAATAAATTTGTTCAGCACTGTATATATTTTACCATTAAAATAATTAAAAACCTGCCCAACTCTTGGGAACCAGCCCAAATTCTGTTCACTCGCCCATTTTTGCCCACACAGTACAACTCAAACCAGCCCAATTGTGTTGGAAACCGCCAATAGCAACACTGATCACAGCGAAAACACAAGATGGCGCCACTGCCCTTGTGATGTCACATGCGTTTTACATATATTCTCAGAGTTTTAATCCATACTCTCAGATTTTAATAAATATTCTCAGGTTTCTATATATGTTGTGACTTTCATTCCATATATATAATAATTCCCTGAATGGCATGCCATAATATTTGAATTTAAGAATCAGGATTATAAAGGAAAACTGTTAAAAGCACAAAAATCACCCAAAGTGTTGCCTTGGGTGACATGTTCCTTGATAGCCATGAACAAACACACAGTCGAGTCAATCCTGAGAACATCATCCTGCTGCAGGAAATACTCACTAGACCACCAGCTGTGTTAATCTGCTGCTGTAAATAGTACAGCAGAAATGCACGATTTCCTCCTGTACATGAACTCCTAAAAAAAAAGCTTGGAAATGTTATTTCAGTCAATTATTTATCCCCTATAATAATACTAATTGGTGTATTATATATTGTTGGATAGCCTGATCAGTCACCTTTACAACAGGGTACAACTTGTAAGGATCGTGCTTCTGTGGATCACAGCTAAACATGTGGGTAAAGCCTGTGCTCTGTTGCCCCTATAGCAGGGGTGCCCAAACTTTTTCCCTCCGAGGGCCAAAGTAAAAATGTGCCAGTGGGCCGAGGGCCAAATAATGCAATTTTAAAACACAAATAGATGTAAATAATAAAGTTAAATTAATTATTATTGAAGCATACATTTGCATTCTTCTCCATCAGTGCAAATCCATTTTAAAGAACATTAGCTATCACAAAAATAACAAAGCTTTAGTTTGAAGAACAAAATTGTGTTGATGCTTGGCGGGCCAAATAAAATCGCCCAGCAGGCCAATTTTGGCCGGCGGGCCCCACTTTGGGCACCCCTGCCCTATAGCATGGGCCTTATCCTGAAAGGGACAAACGTGGCATGTTGATGCTTGGACACACACAAACTCAACATAGTAGCAGGATCCATGCACCCCAAGTGCTGTCAATTAGGTGCCAATCAGTTGCACACAACTGGCAGCACATGTAGCTCAAAACAAGAGTGAATACCAACAGAAGAATATGGCAGGGGATTTTGGCACATTTTTGGGTGGCACTACCCACATGTTTAGTTGTGTTGCTCATTTCACAGAAGCACGATCCTTAAAAGTTGTACCTCATTGTAAAAGACAAGGTTTTCCAGGTTTTCCAACGATATCAAATACAATATCAATTGGTATTGTTTAAGGGGAGAAATAATAGACAGAAATAATAAATAAAATAATGGAACTTTTTTGAGGACTTAAAGTAGTTTTTTGGCATATTTCATTTTTCAATTTCAAGCATTTTATGGAAACAATGAGAGAAAATAATCAACATGTTAATCAGTGAGGAATAATCATGAATTTGAAGCTGTGTTTTTGCCAAGGTGGTATGTGTTGTGAGCTGTAGGTGCTGTGATGTCAGTAAAGGGATTCCTTCTTCTCTCTCTCGCTTTCTCTCTGTTCTTCTCTGACTGTGCGTGTGCGTGTGTGTGTGTGTGTATTGTGTCAGCAGAGGGACCCCTCTGTGCCCCTGTGGAGGTGACTGCTGCACTTTACAGCCTGACAGAACGGGCACCTTGGGGAGCTGGCACACACACACAGTGGCACTGAGGTCTGATGGTGCCTCACTGACACATAATGTTAAGAACAAAACACAAAACCAGCACAAAGAAGCCTTACATACTAAAACAAATGCACTGGCCCTCGACAAAAAATCATACACACACTTACACAAACAGTGTGTCTGACTCAGAGGATGAAAATACATTCTCTTCACAAACTACTTCCTCACTGAGCTCCAAAATGAACCCAAATGTGCAGACTGAGCAGTCCACCTGACTACAACTCACTGCAGCGAGGCCTCACTGGACGATGCAGCTTTGTGAGTCATTCTGAGGGAAGACAGGCTACAAGGTTGGTGCAAGAGTGTTCCCACTTCCCAGAAAAAAGTGCAGCCCCGTCCTGCTCAGGGTATTTCTCTGAACACACTGCCATGGGAGTACATGTCTGGGATGAGTCACTCCTTAGGAGGTATCCCTCTATGACAGGCCTTGACAAGTGGAAAATGGCACTTAAACCTGAAGAGCTGTATATGGATTTATGAAAGTCATGTAAACTTACACAAAATCATAAAAGTGGATCTGCTGGGAGCGTTTCAGCTGAACAGACTATTCTGTTTTCTTCAACCCATATCTAAGAAGCCGTGACTGTGGGGTCAGTCATTACAAATTGAGGTTATGCAAAAAAATACCAAGTATTACAGGCTGACTTTTTTTGGGAAATGTATATTAAAAGATGCACAAAATATGTAGCACATTTCCATTTGGAGCACCCTGGTAGCTAAATGATTAAAGCACATGGCATATAACTGATAATAAAAAATCAAAAAATGCCTCTCAGTAAAGAATATTTCCAATAATGGAATGGAATGTAAAAGAAAAAGCTGAGCTAGAAAATGCAGATATACTATACTGTCAGACAATGTGTAATACGACAAATGATGAGGGGAAAACTGGACAGTAATGATGGATTAGAAATGACCTACACATGAAGCAGACCGTGACATCACTGCAGGGTGACACAACCCTTCCCATTTTAACTCCTGACTCATTGGCTAATTCAATTTCTAACAAACGCTTTACTGCCTGTGGAGTCACTGCAGCCTCGTCACCTGACTCAGTACACACACACATTTTGTACATTACGTGTTGTATACAAGCAGCCAGACAGAAAGTTAGGAAATCTCAGTAAAATGGAGGGTAAAGCTGGCAAAGTCTTGGTAAATCTGGGACATCTCAATTGAAGAATAAGTAAAAGAGAATCTGATATCCAATGTCAACTTTTGAATAATTGCTGCTACTGATGCAATTTGGTTGGTATAAATATAGTATTAAGGTCCAAAACACAGCCTCTTTGTGATGTGCAATCTAATTTTAACCCAAGATGGAATACAGGAATAGATTTAGCTCTTGTGATCATTGCATCTGATTGAACGAAGCAATGGTCAAATCACAGCCGGAAAATCATGTAACTAAAACAAAACATGGCTGAATTCCATTTAGCTGCTTCTTTTTCATCTCAACTCCAGTGTCCTGGTTGGCTTATTGTCACACAAACCACTTTACCACCTACTTGGAGCTGGTTTCTGTTCCGGATCGCCCACCTAATTTTGAATAGTTTGAACATTTCAACCCAAGATACATTTAGAAGCCTGCTTATGTTGTGCACTCTGCAGCACCTTCTGTGGATGATGGATGCTTCATTAAAACAGTTCCATTCAAAACTGGTGGTAATTAGGGCTGCACGATTCAGGGAAAAATATGAATCACGATTTTTTAGCTTCGAATTGTTATCACGATTCTCTGCCACAATTTTTTTCACTCACAAAATGTAACGTTTGTTGCACGCGAAACATGACGAAACAACAAAAATTGGCAGTGCCAAACAGTTTTTTTGGCAAACAGGCCTTAAGGCCATAAACGCTTCAATAAAAAAAGGAAATCAACATTAAATTGGCCAATCAAATTGTAATAAAAATAAATAGGCATAAATAAAACAAAACTAAAGTGTCAGTGACAAACAAAAATGAATATGCATTTGGCCATTACAAAAGAGTAAACTAAATTATGCATACAACAAATCTGAATGAGTACACAATCACAACACAAACTAATCCTCTGCACACTGCACCAATAGTGTAGTATCATAATTAACTTTATGTATGTTATATTCATTCAGTACTAGTATGTCCTACAGCTAACTTGGAGGGGGGGAGAGAGAGAGAGAGAGAGA
>CAFUXE010003112.1:155824-174782 GCA_903364295.1 Serranus cabrilla | reverse complement strand
AGAGAGAACCTGTAGAACGCAGTGTATCCAGAATTAGTGCATTTATTCACTGCATTATAAGTGCATTTTTGGGTTAGGCCTTTTTCTATACTTCTAATCTACTGCTGCTACATGTCAGGGGTAAATCGTGTTATGCATTTGAGAGCGATAGATTATAGCCCGGCCGATACGGAATTTTTAAGACCGATGCCGATTTAAAGTCACCGATTAACGATATGGCGGACAACTTAGTCAATTTTGGAACAGATATCTGACTTTCGCCCAGGAGAACGGGTTACATGTACCATGTGAAAACACAAGTAAATGATGTAATTTAAGTATCACTTAACTACCCTGCCATACATTCTGTGCATTATGTTTTTACGTAGCAATGTCATTTCTAGTAGTCATATCACATCCCCCTCTTCTGGCATTTAGGTACATTTATTCAGGCAAATTCTTATATGGGTTATTATGGGTGGTACTGAAAAACGACCTATTATGTCATTTAGGTGGGAGATCTGTTGATAGGAGAGAATAAACTCTTCCTCCTCAGTACCCTATCCATCTTCGTATACACTCGTCCCATGAACTACCACTACAACTCTGCAGTCCAGTGCTAACCATCTAAATAAAAAATACATCAAAACAAAATAAATAGTTCTATGACAACTTTTCTAAATCACCACAAGCCTCGTCTCCTGAGTTACATTCAAGTTTTCATATTGGCTCATATGGGACAACATGTGGGTAGATACTGTCCAATATACCAAGGATAGGCCATTATTGGTTGATAATATCAGTCCACCGTCCCATTTACTCCATGTTACTGCTTTTCAGATAAAATTTTATATATAAACACATGATAAAATATGTACTGATAGAGATGTAAAGGGACAATTCATCCCCAAATCAAAAATAAATATTCCTCTCTTACCTGTTTTGCTATTTATCACTCTAGATTGTTTTGTCCTGAGTTACTGACTGGACATATTAGACATGGCGCTTTGAGCACACGTGAAGCGACACATGGTTCCATTATATTAGTATATATCATATTGGGATTAACTGTCCCTTTACTGATCGATAGTATCTTACACAAAGTAGTTGAAAAAAGAGCTCCAGCTTGACCCACATTAATATGCTGCTTCTGCATTGATGCATCAGTTATAACAATGCAATGATGTAATATGGCTTCCATATTAAGATATATCACTCCTGCATAATGGACGACTGTTGATGTTTTATTTATTGAGGTACAATTATGAATGCAGGACATTTACCTCAGTAAACATTGTGGTGTTGCACTTGTTTCGAGGATCCGAATACTTATTCCATCACATTCCCCTGTGGAAATTCGCAGGTGAATGCACATATGCCTGTAGCCAGCACATATACAGCATTAATGATAGTAGTTTTTAAATAAGGCCTATCAGCCTCATGCCAGTCACACCCAATTAGGCGCGATGGAGCGCCACCATAGTGGACAAGGCACGTACATAGACCGACACAGACACACTAAAGCACAGAAGAGGAATGTATAGATTGAGTCAGTCGTGCTGCAGCTTTACACTTCCGACTGTCGCAGACTGGAGCCAGGTGTTGGCTGGGACACGGTGCCGCCCGGTGGCCGCTCAGCTGAGGTGCACAACAAGGAGCACAAATGGTCTTCAAACAAGACAAGATAGTTGGGACAGGGGCCGTGGTGCCGAGTTCGCAGCTCTGCTAATTTCATTCTCAATAACGCAAGGAGCTAAAGAGTTATAGGCTAGTTTATATAATTTACTAACTCAACCACTTCTATAGCTACGGTGAGCATTTTTGACCACCAGTGGACAGAAAGACAGCCGAACAATATAATAGCAATAAGCTAACATAGCTTATCAAAACTTGTTAGCTAATGTGTTAGTGACAGCCTGATATTATTTAGCTACAAATGTCATTTGTTTGGAGTTTGCGGTTTGGTCACCTGTTGAACAAGTATGGCCAGTATTGACTTACCCGGTGGTCTCAAACGACAGTGTGACCAAAGACAATCTCTTCATCAGTTATTAATCAATTGTAAGTGTAAACAATAAACCCAAGAAAATGTTTACTTACCACATAACAAAAACATGTCTCCCACAGTCAGGATGGCCGAGCGGTCTAAGGCGCTGCGTTCAGGTCGCAGTCTCCCCTGGAGGCGTGGGTTCGAATCCCACTTCTGACAATAGATATTTTATGTGAACGAATGCATGTCGCTCTGCAATGACATTAAGATAATAAGAATAATGCCTAAACACAACAGATACACAGTTGTTTCAACGTTACTGCGCCTAATCAAACCAACTGTGCAAGCATCTAGTGAATGATTAACATCTCCCTTGCTCTCAGCAGGAGACAATTTAGGTCTTTGTTATTGTTATTGGTACATGCTGTTTGGTGACCTTACATTATTCCCATTGCAGTGAACAGAGGTCTGATCAGCCAGAATAAGTGAAAACATCTGTGTGGGTGTCAGGCTTTTAAAGAATTCTTATTTCATACTCATTAACCACAGTATTTCTATGATAACAAAACAACACAAATCATTTTTCTTGGTTTTATTGCAACAACAATAGTGCCAAAAATTGCACAGTTTGCCCATTTACAATGACATCAGATAAAAATGTGAGAAATATAAAAACATCAAAGCAATCAATTTTGACCCAATAATGCTTTAACCTGAGGAGAAAATACTCTTTGACACCAGAGCCCCACCAGAAAATATAATTAAAAAAAGTGTCCCTCAGATACGGTACATTTTCCCTTCTTTCACCTGACTGCCTGTTACAGTTTATTAGCAAACTAGTTACAGGTTTTAAAGTCACTCTAGGCAGAAGCAGAATAAAGGAAACTGAAAGGTTACCAGACTTTAAAGCACTTAAAAACAGTAGTAACATTTAATATGATTTTTACTTCAATATTACCATTAACTATGGAAAAGGGTCATACTTTAAGACATTTTTCATTACTTGGAAAGGTTTTCACAGCCATGTCTCAATGAAAATAACACTCAGGTTGTGATAACGGTTTTCAGCTTAATTTGAGGCTGCTGCACAGCATTTACCAAGTGGATGTTTACAGAGATCAATCCAAGTGAGTGGAGCAGATGAAAGATTTTTCTGAGTGCATTCTGCTTAAAAGCTTGGTAAACAAGAAATGTATGCTCACACAAAGAAGAGATAAATGTTTGTCTGTAGGATATTTGTGTGTTTTGATCATAGTAGATGCTGTATAATGTGCATTAGATTTGACATGATATTAAAAAACAAAATGCCAATAAATGGTCTGAGGTACCACCTACGGCAATATTGAGACAAAAAATATAGGATGATAAGCTACACTTTACTCCATTTCAACAAACACACTATCTTTTCATACACCCAGAAGCATTTTAATAGAGAATAACTGACAATAATGTTAAAGTGGAGAAATAATGTATTGACTAGTTTCTTCCCGTTGGTGATAGGCAGATTCATTTCACAGAATCAGTTCCTTCAAGTTGATACATGAAAATATATCCTCTTTGAGTTTGGAAACTTTTTGAAAAATTTGGCGTTGATTGGAATGATTTATTCAGTCTTGTTCAGCAAGTCGCTGCCAAGCTATCGAAACTCCACACACTCACTGACATCTTCGATTAAGACAATGATTCCTGTTCATTAAATGTTTGTCCCGCTTCCTATGTTTTGAGCAACTCCAAAACATGGATGTATAACTGGATACAGTGTTGGAGTCAGGGCCCTGTTCATTCCTATGAAAGTTGCTCAGTGTCGTATGAAGCAGAAATAGTAAATTGACATTACTCTGATTTTCAATGGATCATCAGCACTGTTGGGCCCACAGTGCACGCACACTAGAAGCTCCAGCAGGTCAAGCTGGCTAACCTCTGGTTTAGCCTTCTGTTAGCCTGAATGGTGATGCAAGAATTCAATCATGCAGCTCTTCTAGACTTTCCAAATGTTATCAGATTGAACGAAACAGGTTATTTTGTTTGATGTTTTACAGGTGTCGCTTTCACAATGTAAGATAGGAAAAAGTTGTCTTGGGCCCCACCTGAAGTTATAACTACACAGTTCGGTCACTATGTCAAATTGACTTCAAAACCCAGTGCTGTTCCTGTGGGCTTACTGCATCAGTGTAGCAGGCAGCGTGAACAGTACCCTACGCTAACAATTAGTGGGGAAAAGTCAGGGATTCATAAGCATTTAGTATGTATGACTGGCTGGCCCAGTACATACTGGAAACATATTTGTTTTCCGCTCCTTGCTATTTCCATAAAACATCCGTTGAATTCAAACTCTGTTGAACAAACGCATGGATGTATAGACACATTTTTACAGCTGAACTACAACAAGAGAGCAAGAGGACCACAGTTTGATTTACCAGTTTGAAAATGGCAGGGTTTTTTAGGTTAAGGGTTGATAAAATATAGAATTTGAATTCCAGTATTATTTCAGTCCAACTTACAGTCTTCCCCTTAATTCTGGTCGTATTCAAAGAGCAGATTTTCTGTCCTGCTCCTAAATGCAACGCATTCCATTTTAGACAAAAAAACACAAAACACAACCTCATTTTTTAACATAATTTTGTCAGGATATATCATCATTTTTTCCCCTAGAGATGATTTTCCAGCTTGGAAAGAAAACCCCTCATGTGTACATTTGGAACTACTACATGATCACAGTGAACACCGATATATAAATCACATTTATATTTATAGAAAACACAGCTCTCATCTCTACTAACTTGTTCTACAAAGTAGTGTATGCCACCAATTCACAACGAGGCAGACGATGTGCATCTCAAAGCACTAAAACTGCACCAAACAGACAAGTGCACAGAAAAGCTGATCACTTACACCACTAGTAATTGTAGAAATTCAAACACACGGAAAGACATTCGGTGCAGGTACATTCACATCGGGAACAACAGCGGTGTCTTTGCAGAGCATGCTGACATATGATTGTATGTTTGCTTAGAGTGATTGGTCCCTAATGAACTTATCTTTAGTATCTAGTTGTTATAGACTCACACACATGGAAAAAAATCATACTAGCATGTTTTAGTGAGTAAACACATTCACGCAGAGCCACTGTAGGCCTTAATCATTTAGCCAAGACACTGCTGCTGAGGACTGAATGGTTTTGAACTGACAGGCAGGTGTGAAGCAGATGCACTGCTGCATACATGAGGAAGCAGAAAGGCACAGCAGCTGCTTCACTGACATGAAGGGGCTGTGAGTAACAGCAGGAGGATGTAAGACGAAGCAATAAGACATCTTTTTCATCACAGAGAGGCATTAAGTACATAATATGTTCAAAACAACAAAATCTGGTCCAGCTGTGGTCCATCAATCTTGATCACCTGTCGTTTACCCACATACTGTAAGTCACTCATCGCTGTGTTTCATACATTTTTCAGTATCACATGGATTCGGACAACTTAGTTGTGAAACTCTAAAAAGGTGTGCAACAGTTAACCGGCCTAAAAAAAGTTATTAGCTACCAAAACTGAAGTCTAAAAGCAATTAAATGCTGGGCCTACATGCCATAACAACCCACCACCACACAGGAAACAGTTCATCACAACAGTCATAATGATGGTGTATCAACTTCCCATCTGGTTCTTTCCATGTAAATCCAAAAGCATCAAGTTATCAAATATTACATCCTCTTCTTATAAACACCTTACACTGAAGGTTAAAATTGGTGATATTCTATATTTCTCTTTCTGTCAGCAGAAGAACAAAACCAACAATGAATTTATTTAACTAAAAGTCCTGCAACCCACTCAGCCATCATCTACGGTTGGTTCATTTAACATAAAGGTACTGGTCGCAGTTTGTTTAGGTTCAGGCAACAAAAGTTCTTGGTTAGGTTTAGAAAAAAAACTGTAGAGTAGAAAGTAGAAAGCAATGGACTGAGTAACGAGACCAAATATACCATTGTTGGCTTTAGTTTACAGTAAGAAAAACACATAACTCCAGCCTTTCCTTCTAATTTGCCATTAAAAAGATTATAATGTAAATCCACAAGGAATCCCAAGAGTTCCGAAATATAAAGAAAAACATTCAAAAAAGTTTTTTTAAAGAAAGTTAAAGACTTCAAAAGGACACAAAGACCACTCGTTTTGTTATCCATTTCAGATGAAAAGTATCTTAAACAGTCAAAAAGAAAAGAAGTTATAGTCTATGTTATCCTTGGTCCTAATTATTCACCGGTATACCTGCCATTATCTAATTATCCACGCCGAAAAAGCAACTCCTATCAAATTCAAGACACTTCTCCCAACCCTGGTGCTGCAGCACTGCACAGCCAAACAATTCCAATGACAATATTGTGTTAAGTGTTTCCTGTTAGAAGCTTCAATCATAGTGTATACGTGTATCAGCTGCAACCCTGAACAGACATCCCATAATCCTCCACTGAACATAAATCCGAGGCTTAGAGGAAGTATGTAATCTGCTTTTTAAACTTTGCTAGCCTAGAGCTTCACCATGATCAACGTACAGCTTCTGCATCGTATCTAAACACCACCAAGCACATGGTGATCACAGTCAGGGACTCACTCCGTCTGGAGGTTAAGCATGTTATGTGTCCATAACATAAGCAATCTCATTAATATTTATGGTTTGTGGAATCCACAGATGGCATTTAGTCTGTTTAGCATATTTATCTCCCTACCACCTCATTAACTTTAGGAGTAATCACATTTAATCAGTCAACACCTGTGCATTACTGCCAGTTAGGCACATGGAGACAGACTGGAGGAGGCTTTTGACATGGAGGGTGCAGGATCAATCTGTTTATAAGACGTTACTCCTTTAGTACTACCAGGTCTCTTAAAAAGAATTCATTCACTAATACATTTTCATGTGATTAGGAAAAAACGGGGAAGGATTAGGCCATGTTGACATGAGTTCAGACACGATGGTAAGGTGTCACATAAATGGCTCGTTTGGGTGACATCATGTTCTTAACTGTAACCCCCCCATGTAACACAAAAAGAAGTTATATTTCTCAATTATTGTTTTGTGCGTCAGCATCTTTCATTTCACAGCAGCTAGACAAAAAAAGATGGAGGAACGGTGTCTAGTCCTGGTTTGTTTCAGGAAATATGCCCAGTGAGGGTATGTGCTTGTGTTTGGTTTTTTACCCTCATAGCTTTTTAAACCTCCTTTATCAAGGTTGTTTTCAACCCTATTCTTACAGCAGTCCTTCTATGCTGCGCCGACAGAAAAAAGGCCAAACGCAGAACCCCGACTCAAATGAAGAAGATTAGATTCACTTCTGCCACACCACCAGATCTGGTCTGAACGTGGCCTTACGTCCTATGACTGACTGGGAAGCCTTTCATTTGAAAATGCAGGAAGCTGCAAATGAATATCGAGGGTAAATGTGGAGTTACGTTGGACAAGTTTGAACTTTTTCTAAGTGGCGATACAAGGCTTCTAACAACGCCATTTTTGATCATTCAGAAATCCATAGTTGTTTTTCTCTTTGAGTTCTGGGCACATTTCTTGCCAGTAGGAAAATAAATAATTATTTCTGGACAGAAGACTTTTAGTTGCTAATATTAGATAAGCCCCTGGTCTGCTGCTCTTTTAACAGTCACTGTTGCCTAAGTGAGTGAATGAAAAACCAGCGACCCAAAGGTGAAGCGTCACACAGAAAAAAAAAAACAGAAAACAGCTGGTCAAACCTATAAAATGTGTTTGGCTACATCACTGTTTTTCAGAGGACGTGGAGTAGATCAGAATTTCCTTCATGTGAAAAATGTGAGGCAGGTTAAAACCTGCAGATGCACCAAAGCCTATTCCAGTGCAATCCTTCATTTTGTCGTTGTTGTGTATCAAAATGTGAGTATGGGAGAATGTAAACATGATTACTTTGGATTTTCCTTATGGAACGTACGTGTGACACTGCCACTGTTCCTTCGACAGTCAGTAGGTAAAGATAACATACGGCTAGAAGTCATTGCTAAGCAGTAGGCAGTGAAGGAGTTTACAGCGCAGTGGCCACAGTGAACAATGCCACTGTAAACACTAGAAAACACCTAAATAATAAGACATTTTAACAGTAACACCCTGTTTGAGAATCTCTAGTATCAGTAGCTTCACTGGTTGTGGAGTTGTTGCTCCTTGAAGGCAGAGCTATAGATATACAGAGTAAGGCAAACTTGGTTTCAGGTCAATCCTTCGGAGCCATATTCACACCAAATGTTCCAGGGCCATTACATCCTCTAATTTTAAAACATAGTGTAATTGCCATGGAGCTTTTAGTGCTAACATTGAGCAGACAGTTCCCCAAGCTATGTATGTCTATGGCTCTGCTCCACGGCAGCTGGACAGAGGACGTCTTCCCGGGACCAATCAAGCAGCTTCAGTGAGTCAGGCTGAAATTTGGAGAAAGGCTTGTTATGGTAGAAACCAGACAGATACCGTCAGAGCAGGCAACACGAGGCCAGAGGGATGAGCGCCGCCAACAGGAAGTAGGTGACTCTGTAGAGGTGGAGTGGAGAGAAGGTCACCATGGCGATGGACAAGGGGAGAGGGAGGCAGGATGTCAGAGGCAGGAGTTTACTGAAAGAGATGAAGAGACAGTTGATACTTCCGCCACGCTCCATTTGACACTGACAGGATAACACACGTGTTGATGTGTTCTTACCTGTTGCTGAGTTTTAAAGTGTTGCAGTTAATAAGCAGCATGTACACAACAATTAGAGGCACAATGAGAGGCCAACAAGGGTCAGGATCCAACTGGGCGGAATACCTGCAGAGGATCACAACAACATTCTCCATGTACATGCAAAAATTCTTACTTTATGTATTTAGCATAAATGAACCACACTGTGATAAAGCAATACTGAAAAAATAATGGTACTAATAGAACAATATTCATTTTAGCTTTATTATCTGACTATTTTGCGCAAATGACCATGCAGTAAGTCGTAGTGCCTCACTTGGCACATTTATGGCTTTTTAGTACATATTTGGTTGTATTAACGCAGATTTATTTTTTATTTTTTTAATAATAAACAGTGTATCTTTCTAATGTTTGTCCAATGGGACAAATACATACCATGTTTCTAGTTTGCACTACAGCAAACACTGCTGTACTATGGAGCACTGCAGTGTTTGATGTAATGCATCAACATCAATGTTGCTGCTAATCACTGACAAATCCCCTGTGAAAAATACATTTCAGTTTCTGAAAATGAATTCATATTTGGTTGTTATGAACAGGACAATGTTGATTAAAATATTTAAGTTTAAGTTAAAAACAGTACAGATATTTAATTTTATGGCAGTTTTGTGATTGTATTCCTCTAAGGACATCAGAGCAACTTTTTTAAGGGATGCAATGGGGGATAAAATGATGCAATAATTGATTAAGAGTTTTTTCATAAACTCCTGTTTCCAGCTGTGTTTCATAACAAAAAAAAAAAAAAATCAGTGTTCAGGATTAGACACACCAGCAAACCTGGACTGATAAAAAGTTTAAGGATGCATTTGGGGAGCTGCTTGCACAAATGGACATTTTTATAAAAACTGTAATTTTTTACCTGTAAGTGAAAATGGCTGCTGTGCAATTTGTTAAAAAGCACTCGATTTGACAAAATGTCCTTCAACTAGTCCAACGATAACATAAGTTATTTATAGTCATTATATGGCTGCTTTATGATGTAAGAAATCAAGAGCTGGACTAAATCAATACAAAACACTTCATAACAACATTTCTAAATATGATGTTTAAATTAGCAATCTTTCTAATAAACACAGCCATTGGTGTGCTCAAAGACCTCAGCAGTGACGCTGCTTTGTCTCTCACATACTCCATCTACTGTGATACTGTACCTCAGGTTGCGGATCCAGTGGATCAATGAGGGTGCGATGAGCATCACAGGTAGTGTGACGAGCGCTGACAGGCAGAGGTGGAGCTGCAAGTCATCCCTGACCTCCTGCAGAACACACTCAGACAGCAGGGGGGCGCCATTACATTCTTTGGACTTGCTGAGGGATTCAGTATCGACTGTGCCGTTCTCAGTTTCTTTGTGTTGCCGTGGGGCCTGAAAGATGGTGGAAAATTGTCATTGTTTCAAAGAGGCTGACAAAGAATCATTCTGAAACCTGGTTCTGCATTTACATCACCCGCATAAACAACCGCATCAAACTGACTGTCTGATGCATGTTGGGTGATTGGAGCAATACAGTTCATCCGAAAAGTCTTACCAGGTTCAACATGTGACTCAGAGATCTTTCTGTCATCTGTAGCCTCAGTACCTGGACATGTAATGACAAACAAGACAGATATGTACAGAGTAAGGAAAAAATAGAGTTTGCATTGTATTTAAAGCAGCTACAAGGAGTTTTTCACTGGTTATTACAAATCTCGATTTAATACTGATCCCTTGATATGACCAACAACCAACACCATCAGCAAGAAGATCGTCTATTTCTATATAAAAATTGTTTATGCTTGATTTCCTGCAAAATCAGGGAATATGGCCCGCAGACTGGAAGAACCTGTATTTATATTTTCCTAAGTAGATTTGGCAATGAGTAGCACATTCAGTTAAAAGGAATCTGTAGGGGATTCTTTTTTATTGGAAAATTTAAGTTTTGACATTTTATTTGTGGTTATGGCTGATACTAAAGAGAAAAGAAAGAGAGCATGGCAGTTTTATTCATAAATTACATTGGCAGATGTGATTGTACATCAATAAATTAATTTACATTGGAGGCTAAAAATGAAGTTGCTTTGTTTGACTATTGACCTATAATAATTATTAATCTTACAGAGCCAGAGATACTGCTTTTGCACCGTGGTTGGTGTGATAGGCCAGGAAACAAATATGATGACGGGACAGTTTTGTTTCAAATAATACAAGATTTTTGCTTTACATGACTGTGTAGATAAATGACCAGATTAGGTTGCAAGTTGCAACCAAGCAACAAGGACTACATCTCATTCAAGTTTATTCTTTTCAAAACTTACAGACTTTGTATGAACCCTATACTTACATTACCTTATAGCTAATGTGTTAAATAAAAAAAAAAGTTAAATACTATAAAAAAGGTTGTTTCTTTCTTACACTCGCCTCCAAAACAAAAATGCATGTGCTAGCCAGTTCATGAGCTCAATGATCTGGCTACAGAAACAGCAGCCCTTTTTCCATTTAAATCAACACAAACTGAAAGTTCCATAGAGTTTCTTTAAGATAGTTTAATTACGATGCTACTATGTAAAAGGACTGGGAACAGCATTATATGTATAACCATATGCTAATACTCACCCTGTAAAGATGGAGCAAAAAGGCAGCAAAGATGGACAACGCCCCACAGGATATCCCACCCAGGAGAGTCAGACACAGAGTGATGAGGAGCTGGGTCCTCAGCTTCAGGGTGCCACAGTCTCTAGAGACACACGGTCTGCACAGAAAGGAAGGTTTACCGTTCAGTAATATTGTATGAGAAGCGCCTAAAGACCACACAGGTACAGTTTCAAGTCACATGCCTTATTGTTTACATGTCCAACCATACCTGTGTAGGGGAGCCAATATCAGTGAGATCAGTCGCATAATGAGCCGCAGCAGTGTGCTGCCCCAGTAAGCCACGGCTGACCCCAAGATGTAAAGCAGAGGGGACAGGAGGTGGGGCCATTCTTCAGCTGGTTCCACACCCTCATGAAATGTAGCATCAGGGGTTGTTGGGGGGAGAGAATCCATAGGAGGGAGGTAAAGAACTGACCAGACCTCTTGAAACCAGCTACAGCTGAGGAGAGGGAAGAAAAGGAAGATTGTTTAAGGAAAAATCATGTAAATTTGCGGAATATTCAAATTATGTGAGATGGGATTAATAGACAAAGGTTTATGTCAAACAAATTCA
Source organism: Serranus cabrilla (assembly GCA_903364295.1). Classification (NCBI taxonomy): domain Eukaryota; kingdom Metazoa; phylum Chordata; class Actinopteri; order Perciformes; family Serranidae; genus Serranus; species Serranus cabrilla. The sequence goes on along the minus strand of CAFUXE010003112.1, from coordinate 162,892 downwards.
AGTTCAAACATTATGAAATTGTGCTTAAATTCAATATTAAACGTCCACAGCTTACCCGAGTAAGATGTGCAGAATGTAAAGGGGCAGATTGACTTTATGAGGCTGCAGGCCTTTGGCCACCACCTGACTCATGTCTGCAGCTCTTCTGGACTTCAGGATGGAGGAAAGCTGCCCCCCACAGGCGAGAAGGAGGGTTACAGCTGTGTACACTGGCACCATGGGACCACAGAACCTCAGTATCTGGCAAATAACATAAAGAGTAAAGAGAACATCAGACCCGGGGGCTTTATCCTCTTTAAGTCACCGAATGATGCATGTAGGATTGTTTTCATTTAAAAAAGAAAAGTTGTACCTGTCCTAGCACCCTGGGTAATGAAGTCCGTACTGACACCTGAGGTTCAAATCACATGGTAAACACAATTTATTTCATGCCATTTTAAATCCTCCTTATTGATGGTAAAAACATGTTTAACATGATGAATTGTCCTGAGGATGTGCAGGAAGCAGAAGGCTGTAACTCTTTTCTACCTTATACTGGCAGTTGGGGGCAGTGTGGAGCTGTAGGAGGACACCTGAGGTGTTGTCTGGGCGACTTGTGTGGAGCATCCCTGAGATCTCTGTCACTGACGGCACACTGGCAGACAGATAACATCAAGTGAGGACAGAAACAATGAGTATGACATGGAAATGTGCCAGAACAAGACGGACACACACTGACAGAACTGACCTGACTGTGGATAAAGAGTCCTCTCCAAACCACGGCACATGTATCCTGTATACGTTGGGCAGTCTATCTGCAACCAGACATACAGTAATCATTATGACATTATAACGTGCACATGTCTGCTGACTGTATGCATCACAACATGAACTTACCTTTGTGTACTTTGCACTGACTTGCGACATTAATCCTGAAAGCCTGATAGACCTAAAGACAGAGGTTTTAAACATCCAGTACACACAGTAGAAACAGAGATAAAGAGTCCAGCAGTCTGATGGAATAATGAGAGATACCTGGTGAAAGTGTTGCAGCTGGATTGTGTGAAGAAGTCCAGAGGAGTTGACGGAAACATCGCTGACAGTCAAACCTGGAAAACCAACAGTTACTGAAAAAGGAATGTGTCTTTTCTATTTGAAGTTCAAGAGAATCAGCAACAACAACAACACAACTACTCACCAAAGGACAGAACATGTGGTGCTGGGACAGACACTGTCTGAGATTCTTGTCTCTGCCACTCACACTCTACCGTGAACTGTGGACCAAAAAAAACATTTGTCATAATCCAATGCTAATCTTAAGGCTAACCATAGCCCTTTAGACTGTCTGTTCATCTGGCCACTTTTGCTGTGTTGTCTCTGGCTTTTATATCCTACGTAAACTTTTTTCAGTTGTTAAAACCCTAGTTACTGAATCTGATTTAAATAATTAACTATTGGAATCAGATTATCATTTAATGACCAAATGTCAAGCAGCAATTCCCAGGCCTGAAAACTGTAACCAATACTCAAGTCCTCTAAACCTGCATTCTTTCAACTGGCCAGCAGGGGGCGGATCCACTGATTGCAAAAAGAAGTCCAATGTTTTTTCAACAAAAATTTCCTGAGTTTATGTACTCAGTCACTTGTTTCAAGATGATAAAGCAGGATATCCTTTAGGGCTGTAGCAATGCATATTCATGGCACTGTGTACATTTAAACTGGGAACTTTTCCTTTTTGGGTGTTATCCTTGTTTCTGTCTTGAACTTTGACCGGTCACAGTGTGTTTTCAGTTAAAGTTAAACTAGCCTAAAACTATCTTGTTCAGCATTTGATTGTACTAAAACATTTTTCTTTTTACCTATTAAGTACATTTTGTTTTAAGCATATTTTTTCTAGCCATTAAAAATCATAATTAATCTAAATTACGAATGCACTTTGCTAACCAAGCTAGCTAGCAACTTAGTGTTTGCTATGCCAATGGTACATCAACCCTCTGGACTGACAACTTGTCTAACCTTCCAAGCTCCGCCCACTTGTCCTAATATGGTCATGTCTGACTCCATAAAAACAAAGATGGTTGGGCTTTAAAATGGCAGTCCACAAGTAAATATGTGAAATCTTAGTGGCTTTGTGGCATCTTATCATCAGAGAGTATTTTCAGTGTACCTGTCTGCCATTGAGGTTGGAGGCTGAAACAACCAGATGAGTCAATGAAGACAAGTCACTGAGACTCAGAATCAGGACCTGAGACAGGAAAACAGATATTTAGTTATAATCGACTATGAGCAGAAACTGGATTGGACTAGATGGTGTCTCTTCAGAGGAGACTTACCTTGTATGGAGGCAGAAGCTCAGTTCCCATGGACAGATCCACTGCATGCATGCTGGAACATCCAAAAAGCAGAAATGAAGAACAGAAATACATAAATCATCTACTGTGATGCAACAAGTAAAGACATCATGTTTTTCTTTGATACATTCCAGAAAAATTAGGACAGTGAAGGAATTCAGATGTCGACTGAGGATATATGTGGTGGGGACTATCGTATTTTTACCATGAGGAGCTGTTCTTCACACAGCCGTACACCCAGCTAGTCATCTCCTGTTGAACAACAAAGAAATAGAAGAAAACAATACAAATTACTCTGGTTTCTGCCTGATGATCACATTGCATTGCGGTTTAATTTTTTATTTTAATCATCCATGCATCTGTATGAATAACTGACCGAAACAAATATGTGGGCTGAAGTCTGACACCAGGTAAAGGTTGTAAGTCAAACCCAAATGAATGACAACATCAGTGCGATTGAACTCACCATGTTGTTGCTCCGGCAGTAGAAATGGCTGTAGGCTTTCCTGCGACTCGACAGGGCAAACAGAAAGTATTTGACCTGTCCTTCCTGTAGACAGAGAGCAACACTTAAGAAAACTGGTTTATTTATTCTGCCTGCATGAGGGCTTTGTTTTTTATATAATCCAAAAATATACGTTAAATAAATAAATATGTATTAAATTACTATAATGTCTGGTACCTTGGGAGTGCTGTAAGCTAGACGCAGTGTGTTAACTTCACTCCATGCTTCAGGAAAATCTGAAAAAGGTCACACATACATACATATATAGTGATTCTTTAATAGTATTACTCACTCAAAACTTAATTTGTGAGACTAATTACGTCTACTTGCACAGTGTCTCTCCATGTTAAGTGTTACTTTCTTACCTGAGATGGAGATGGAAGTGTCTTGAGTTTCTTCCAACATCCTGACGGGGTGTCTGATGAAGTGATGGTTTAGTACAGCCATTTTCTTCTCTGGGTTTACTGTGAACTAATTATAACACACTGGTTAGCTTGGAAACAGATGGCATGTGAAAATAACCACAGAAAAAATATATAATAAAATGATCATGGTGTGATTTTTTGCAAGGATTTGCACCAAACAAAGATTTTTCCTTAAGTGTGTAGAATATGATTTGTAGGCTGGGACACATGCTGTAATTTGGATATTGCACTGGTCCATATTGCAGATTCAATTAAATTTATCGTACAGCCTTATCTAGTAGCACGTCTTTCTACTGTGAGAACAACCCTCCATATTTCTTCAAATAGAATAAAGATACATTTTTTAAAATGTGTATTAATGTTGTTCTGACCTGTCTGGTTTCAGGATCAATGAGGTCAAAGAACGCCCTCACAGTTGCAAGAACCAGCTCTTTGCACCTAGAATACAGAGAAATATACACAGCATAAAATAGTCTGTATTTTAATAAAAAGGAAGAAATGCAGTCTCCTGAAATGTAATGTCAAGTCTTTTACCAAACGATGGACAGATGGTCAGTGGACACCCATGTCCTGGGAACTGCAGTTGCCTTGAGATAAACATAAAGACATAAAAAAAAGCAAAGAGCTGTACAGGAAACACAGTCTGCAGAGTTCGTCTACACCAAGTAGTTCTTAATAACAAGGTCAAATGCTACTTCATTCATCTAAAAAAAAACAAAACAAAAAAACTCACCACCAGTGACAACTTATTTGGATCTCCTGGGGGACAAGGTAGGGATGTGAGGCCTGAGCGGACCTGGTAGTCACGGTATCCACCGCCAACAGACAGAACCGTGACATTCCTGAGCTTTTTGGCCTGGTTCACCCACTTCTGTCTCACTCCAGAGTAGAAATCTATACAGAGCAGATGCAGAGAAGTCTAATATTTAAATTATAACTATGACCTTGAAAAGTTTTCTCTATATCCATCTACTCTATGCAAATACAGATAACTCGAAACCGCATTCAGGAATGAGATAGCATGTATTTGAGTGTCTTGGTTTAGGTTAACTACTGGATCATTCACATTACACAACTTTCAGAGTCATTGACTGCTGTACTGTTCACACTACACAACTTGCTGACTTTCTGTCTTGTTTTCACACTACATGACTGACCAGCAACAGGGATGCCAGTCTCCGCACTACTTTTATTCAGAAAAACACATGAAGTGACACATGAAATGGCATAAAAGTTTTTTGTTTGAGCAATCCACAAAACTTATCCAGTAGTCATTCTGGTTAATGTTGTCATCGGCATGTTTTAGCCCATTTCCTCTAGGTGTCTATCTCCTGTCTCTTGTGCTCTCATTGGCTTTATCTTGTATCTGGACTCTGGCAGCCTTCTTGGCTCGCATCTTTGAACAATTCACACTACCCCTTTTCGGCTAACATGGACCTGATTTTAGTGCTGGTGCTGGTTCACAGTTGGTTCAACTTGCAAACCTTTTCAGAACCTGTTTGCTTATCATCAGACTAGAGAGTCACAAAATTTTGTCTCTGTATATATATATATCTGTTTACATCTCCACTTAAGGTTTTCATGCAGGCTGAACAATGCAGTAGCCGATTGTACTGATAAGTTCCTCCTCTCTGGTCGAAGGTATTCAGATGACCAGTATCTGCAGTTATCTTGTTAGCTTAGAATGACAACTTGTAGATACAAGTATCACAAAGTGTCAATGTACCAATCCAGAGCAGCATGAGAGTTCTCCTTACCCAGCAGGTACGGGTCCATAGCCAGCACTGGAGCCAGGTGGGGGGAGGCCTGGGTAATAATGAGGCTGACCAGATTTGTGTTAAATCTGGGTAAAGTGAAGAGCGCCCGGGCCACCACTCCTCCCATGGAATGACCCACAAGCACCACACTCTGAGGGGGGGTCTTCAGGTGCTGGCAAGCAGAGACAATTGGAAATTAAAAACATAACCCACTGTTTCAGTTTTGGGATTATATATTTACCAGAAAGAAAGGTTAGAAAAATTAAAAGGAGGCAGGTTGACAGAAATGAATATTTACCCATCTGAACCCCACAACCACCCAGCAAGGTTGCAAAGCATGTTTTCTTTAAAAAAATTAACCAGAAAGTGTGAAAACTGAAATTATTGTAGAAAATTCCATCAGGAAAATAACCAAATTTAAGATTAAATAATAATTAAAAAATGGTGATATGATGACTTTGTTCTATGTCTATTTAATTTTTCATTTCACTCTTTGCACTTAACAGATCCTGTAAAAAACAGTTCCTCAGTGAAATTAGAAAGCAGAAATAAATTGTTCAATATGTATAGCATGTGAAACCCCTACTTTTTCGTAAATATAGATTCCATTCATTATTTTTTTTGGCAAATAAATGTATTCAAAGAAAATTCAACTTTTTCTCTTTTTTATTATCTATGTCATTATAACAGTCTTCTACTGAACTGCTGAAACGTTCAGGGGTTTAGAAGGACATTGGAACATTTAATGTTTACTGTAAATTGTGATTGCCCTCCTTTATGTTGGTTTCCTGCAATTTTCTACTGTTGCTATGTCAACTTCTTTACTACTGAGATATGTCTAGGTCAGATAGATTAATTTTATACCTTAGAGTTTAAATGAAGAGAGTGATGAAATGTTAGATGTTTGATATGTATCCCCCACTGAAACATGACTCCGCCAGCAATAACCATCCTGTAGAGTAAGTAAGCCTGTCTGATGACTGTGTGATATTTGAGGCCTGACCTTGTACAGCTTCAGGATGGCCTTAATGCTCTCGTGCAGGAAGTGTGTTTGCCGGAGCAAACTGCCGCCATAAAGAGCCACCAGCTCCTCGTTGAAGTCCACAGTGAACACGTTGAAGTGGAGCCCTGCCTCCATGTTCTCAGCCTTCCTCAACGCCACAGAGCCCAGGGAGCGAGCTTCATGAGGAGAAGGAGACATGATGGTGTCAGATAGTGTCATCAGGCTGGGTGAAATCATACTGATGCTAGCTTCACAAACCACCACCATATGTTCAGCTTTAATGCTACTTTTCCTACTGACACGCTGAAATTATTATTTATGCACAGCTATTAGGTGCAAATTTTTTATTTTTTTATTTTGAATAATTAATTAGAGTCATCGCGTGTTGAGTTTCTTCTGATCCTCAGGGCAGTTATCGTGACCTAAAAAGAAAACTCTCTCTTTACTGCGAAGAAAGCTCATTAAATTTACATAATCTGTACCATGTTCCTGTGTTGATGATCTCACCCGACACTGGGGCTTCATCAAGCTGCTGGAACTTGTGAGGCTTATCAAGCAACAGCTTTTGGTAAAAATACATCCTACATGCACAAGAGTTTAAACATAAGACAAGAAAAGCTGAAGAACAGAGAGCATGGACCATCATCACACACAGCACAGTGTAACAACAGAATGTGTTTGTATTCACATGAATAAAAGCGTGGGTGTTCTCCTCCTACACACAACTGATAGCAAGAACAGGGGGCCAGCATAATCTCACTGAGGATTGGTATCATTGACAGCATCACTGAGTTATTACTTGCCACAAGGCTGCAAGTTGGATTTCTAAAGACAGAATTATTTCCAAATCCAATATAAATGAAAAAATATATAATGCAATGTATAAGTATAGAATTTTATTTTGAAAAGACCAAAACCAATAATGTCATCTTCTTGAATGACTTCCCTACCCTGTGGCACTAAAGCACATACAGTATGTTCCTACTGAGGACATATATCTGTAAAAAAAAATTGTTTATAATACATCATTTGCTTTTTTTTTTTTTTT
>CAFUXE010003112.1:140694-155815 GCA_903364295.1 Serranus cabrilla | reverse complement strand
TTAAGATATGTCATTTTCTTAAACAGCAGGGGGCTGTAGTTTTTAGCAAATGTTACATAAACAGAAGTCAGTGCTTTTCTTGAGGTCTATTTTTAACTATGGATTAACACAAATGTGGTGCTTAGTGTGTATTTGCGGCAGCAGGACAGGTGTATGGAGGATTGACTAAAATAAACTACTGTGTGTGTGGGACAGGTCACCCACTGAACACTGTGGCTCATTGATGTGATTTCAATACTTTAATTGTAATATCAGATGCTTTACGGACACAGGTACACTTAGAACGGCTAAAGTCTCCTTCCAGACAAGTATGTAAAAAAATGACCATAATTTTTGGTTGAACATGTCAACATGATTTTTCCACATAACAATAAAAACTCTGAGAAAGGACCGGAAGAACACCGACTCTATCTTCCTTACTGAGAAATACTTCATTATTGTCAGCTGTTTAGCTTGTAGCTGGCGGTGGCTAACACAGCATTTGTGTTTGTGAAACAGACTATTATAACTGCAACAATGTTAAGGTGTGTTTTAGCTCTCTGAACTGGTAAATAAGTTCTGCCCTGGAGGTTTCAGGCTCCGTTACAGTTTTTTTTTTGGCTTCTGATTGGCTTTAAACGTGGTGACATTCATAATCTATTTGGCCAGGCGTTTTCCTCTTCATTACCCCATCCATTAGAGGAATGGGAAAACACCTCTCTAATGACTATTGCACTGTCAGTATAGTCAAGGTCAGATATTTTGGGGGGACATAAATAGAAGAATAACACCTTTTTGAGTGGAGGCAGCATGCTTAAAATGATACAAAAATCCAGAACAACCACACTTGAAAAATGGTTGCAAAAAAACTTTACTTCAAGATGGATATATTTTTCTAATGTTTTCATGTGACAGCATCATATTCACAAAGCACATTTTTGAAACTTGATTTCTGTGACATCATGGCACTAACATCACTCTAACATCCACAGTCTTAAAAACTGAAAGCTTGTGTTGAAAACTGTGAAGGACAATCCTGTCTGCTTTCCACTCAGGTAGAGACTCATCAACAAAAAGCATGCTGTCCTCAAACAACCTCAGCATCCACTTATTGGGAAAACAAATCCCCTCCACCCTCTTGTGTATCTGAATGCCTTTGCCAAAGCTGAAACATTCACTTTGCTTGTTTTTTCTCCCTTTGCTCAACCTTCATTTTATGCTCTTACCTTGTTTGTAGCTGCCTGCATTTCCAGGCAGGAAAAGCACAGGGGCTCCTGTGAGTTTGAGTGCCCGGGTCTCCTGGGCGTACACTCCCTCTCCATACAAGTAGAGCCCATACGCAGGGTACAGCCTGGCCACACGACGAGGCAGAGCCACACGCTGTCAACCCAACATGCAGCCCCACGAAACACACGGATTAGGAGGTGAAGTCCCACAGACACATCAATCTCAGACAGATCATTAACCTTTAATCAACACATCAGAACAGTGTCATCATAAAGCAGCTACAGCTACTAATCCTCTGCGAGGTGTATTCAACTGAGAGAGGTAATGAGATGTTAAATAGTTTACTCTTATAATAGTAAACAGTAGGGCTAGGTGATGATAATATCTACTGTCAAAACTATATATAATATTGTATGTATTTTTCTACAATGGGAAAAAACAAAAAGTGAACTGCCTTATGGCAGTATTTGTAAGAATTTGTCAAAGTTAATTCAAGCACTTTTCAAAGTTTTCAAGATACTTAAACCAAAAACTTCCAGACTTTCAATGCCCTGTATCATCACATCTAATTCGTTACTATAAAAGGTAATAGCAAAAATACATTCCTATCCACCTCTTCCTATATTAACTGTGTATGTTTAGATCCTGATTATTTATGTAAGGCATCAATAAAGGACGCAATAGAACATTATTTCATTTCAAACATGAGTGATTCTTCTTTAAAAAACAACAACAGCACTACACTCCTGTGTCAAGTAAAGCTGATGCTCATACAGTGCATGTCCCCCAGCTGTGCTCCACTTCTGGAAAGATGAGCACATTAGTGAGCATAACGCAACGAAAGACGACCTACATTACTAACATTAACTATCAGCAACTTCACGTGTTCACCAGACTTCTGGTTTACTGTTATCTATTTATTGCAAAGCGGATCACAAAGACTCAGCAGCTGCTTTACGGTTCTGTAACATTGCTAATTTTGGCTAATCCAATCTGAAGACATCAACAAACACACATCTCCAAATAGACAGGTGTGTGTGTGTAGCAGCCATTGAAAAGCACATGAGGCAACACAGTCCTGCACCTGGCGTAACTAGCTCTACCGGGTAACGTTAACAGGAATCAGGAAATAACGTAAAAGACGGCTGACAGCGACAATTTATGTTGTCTGTTCACGTGAACACACTATTTTTTTCGTAGTGCTGAAATGAAGGAAGCATTTAGCAGTATATATAGCCTCGTCCAGAAACAACGCAACAAATAGCGTAGGCTGCTAGTTAATTATGGCGAGCGTGCAGTATGGGGTGTAAAGTGAAATAATTAGCCTGGCTACTCACCCGGTACTCTGGGTATTCAAACATATAGGTCATACTGCATCTGTTCTCCTCGAAGCCAGTCAGCAACTCTCGCAGGCCAACCACCAGAAGCCCCAGAGCAAACCCGTAAAAGGCCACAGTGGCGACTTTCATGGTTTTAATTGTGACTCCGGCTTTAAGATATTACAGGTGTTTCATCTCCATCTTTTCGTTCTCATTCTGTGAACTCCTCTCCCGGTAAGACACCACACAGGCTGTCATACTCACCGGCTAAACCTCACAACAGGAACCACATACTATACAAACGGTACTGATTGGCAGGGTTTTGGACCAATGGGAGGAGAGAACGTGATAAGCTAGACCAATAGGAGAGCAGACATCAAGTGACACAAATAAACATCAGGAATTGCTAAGTTTAGCTGCTTGATTTGTTTTTCATGTTATTTTTAATTCCATTGCATTTATACTTTGCTTTAGGATTGTATCGCATTTTTAAATGACCATAACGTAATCTTAATTCGTGTTTCTATTTATATATGTATTTACACCTTTGCGTTTTTTTTATTATTAGAAAGGCTGGTTTGTTTTCAATGCTTTAAACATTTAAAAAACAAACAAAAAGATACAATAAATGCATGTGTAGACAAATCACGGCCTGTTCAATCGTCGTGTCTATGTATTTATGAGGAAAAAAAAGTTAACACAAAACATGTTGATTGTAGAAAATACAACTGGAAATAAATGACACATTCTTCATTTTTTAAATCTTTAACAAAACAATCAAGGGTCTGCTGCAGCTGCATCAAGCTGCTCAGTCATTAAAAACACACATGGTACATAACATATTTAGCATGTACTTCAGAGTCAGGTGACCACAACAGGTTGTCAATAAAAAAGGAACATAATCATTTGTTTGTTTGTGTGGAAATAAATCTGGCTCATTTAACAGTTCAGCATAATATATTTAAGCCGCATGGTCCTACATAGAGGGACAACAGTTCTCTACTTGGAAATGAAGTATCAGACTATTATTGTCAGTCTTTTCAAAAATACCAACAAGAAGAACGTTTTCTAAAACGGCTGCAAGTCCCACCCATGTGCAGCAAGCCCCATCCATATGATGTTACATAATATTTTGTATGTCTGGCCACATTACAAGTGTATGAATCTCACATAGCTACTGTATTCAAGTTCTGATCACTGTTTTTTGGGGGGGATGTGGGAGAAACATTGCTATACTGCAGCTTGTTCTGTATGATAATACATGGCTTAGCCCGTGTGTCTTTTCCTGTCCTGGATGTAATCAATTAAATAAAAAAACAAAAACAATACTGAGTGAATTCCATGTCTCTGATTAGTTTCCAGTGGCACAGTTGCCTCAGATTTAAAATGAACTTAATCCAAAAGCTTGGAGTGCTCTATCCTCGTGATGGTCCAGTCTGGAGCGACTCCCTTAGTAAACTCCCTTTGGAATCTGTCAGAAAGCCAAAAAGAAACGATTAGAACAAATCCTAAAAGTCCCACAGTGTATGTACAAGTCATTAAACTCCTGAGAGGACAGCTTTACTAACTCATAGTTTGCAGATAGGAGTCTCTTTGTTTCTGCTTCTCCCTCTCCACCAATGGCCACCTGGAAGACGCGGGTTCCCTCCAGGTCGTCTTCAGGAAGACGTGCACTCGTAAGATACCAGAAACGCATCAGAATACTGACAAATTTTCTCCCTGGAAAAAATAGTCATGACACTGATTAACATGGCACAAGTAACCTCACTTGGTCTGTTCTGTATATATGACATCTATTGCCTGTCTGTCTGTTCTGAATGAGGGATCCCTCCTCTTTCCTGAGGTTTCTTCCAATTATTTCCCCATTTCACATTCTTTTGGGGCAAGTTTTTCTTTTTCTGACTCAAGGGTCTAGGGAAACAGATTGTTATATGCCGTACAGACCGTGAATCCCAGGAGGCAAATTAGTTATTTGAGATACTGGACTTTATAAATAACACTGACTCAACTCCAAGATAAATATGTTTTCTACACAAAAATCCTATTAAGTATGCTGCCCTGTGTGTTTGTTTCCTTTGCCATTTGCAAACTGTCTGGCATCCAATTTAAGATAAAATACAATTAATCAACATATTCTAATTGATAAGGTCAGACTTGAAGAATCTCAAGTAGGATTAAGTTATTTTCCATCTTACTGATTTATACATAAAAAATGAGAGAATAAACAAATAAACATTCATGCATGAGGCCCAACATGTTTACATCTAAATGGAAATGGCTGGATTTATAATGTATTGCTGTTATGAACACATTCCACCAAAAGACCAAAATCAACAACAGTCCTCTTTCCAACTTTCCCTGCTGTCTCTGGCACTCAGCCCCAATCCATTGGTTTCCACTGGAGTTTTTAAAAAATGGCCTCAGTAATCTTTCTAAATGACTGGGCACTATCATTTTTAACAAAGGTTAATAAAACAGGAGGTAATAGTGCACTATTTTCAGCTGTGGATGAATACACATTTGTTACTCTAGTGTGCATTTACAGAAGCAGGACTGTGTGAGATGGAATAAAATAAATACAGTATGTGTTTTTATTGTAAAGAAGGAACATGTACGCACACAATGATTATTAGTAGTGTCCCTTCATTGTTGGTTTTTGGTCTTTTTGTGTGATTAGTTGACAATAAGAAGGAGCAGACATATCACCATGCTGACCATTGTCATCATAGTAGATTCCCACGTCTCCAGGTGTCGTGTACATGATCTCATCAGGATCTGCGGAGAGAGCTTTCTTGTGGCTCAATGGCAGCAGGCTGCACTTTTCCTCTAGCTTTCCAATCAACTGCAAAGACATGAAAATTTCATAAAGCTTCATCTGAGCAGAGAGATTATACCCGTTATACACAAGGATTTATAGATACTGCAAGTCTGTCCTTGGATACAAAAAACATGCCCATGTTTTAGTTTACTTAAGTTCTACAAATGTATTCCCAATATTAGGTCTTTTGGCATGTTTGGGTTAAACGTATGCCAATTTTGAATTATTTTTATTGAATTCTAACCATGTCTTTTAATTTTTGCTTGCTAACATGTAGGATAGAGCATGTTTGAGACCACCAATGCTAATTGATGAGTTTTTTTTATAATCTAGTTCCATTCATTCTTTTTCTTTCAGAGATTAGTTGTTCACTTTAAACCCTATGTTTGCATGAAGCCCACATTGTCAGCTCAGATTTTTAAAGTACTTCTTTCCATAAACTAACTCACTGGACTACTCACAACAAGGCAAATTTCACACTGTATTTGACAAATTATTGGATTATGTCTGCGTATGATGTGGTAAAGGGTTTGTTTCTATACAAATATAACATGGTAAATACAATGAATACATTTTATTTATGTTATTTCCTGTTAATTTCCATGTAAAATTTCAGCTTTCTCCTAATTTTGCACCCCTACTCAGAACCACAATATGTCTCTTTGCGGAGGACTTAGACTCTAGCTTCAGGTCAGAAAACCTCAGAGGCTCTAAGAAGATTTGAGGATTTATTAGATCTGAGATCTAAGAAAGGACAATGAGATTTTAAAGTCTATACCACACTAAAAGTCAGCAAAAAGAGGCATTGATGATGTTTTCTCTTTTTAGTGCCTGTGAGAAGTAGAGCTACCATCTTTTAACAAGTTGTAGCCTGGAAAAATACCAACATACAGTGAATGTAATTATAAACAGGGCCAATGGTCTAATTCACAGTCTAGGCTCAGTCACAAAGGGGATAAAGTCTTTGTTGTTGTGGCCCTGTGACTTTCTAAGTTTGCCACTCACTGGAAGCATTCATATATAAGGCACTGTAATTAATATGGAGAATGAAAGCGGCCTCTGATTGAGATGTCAAGTTAATATATACACTCACTGTCCACTTTATCAGCTATCAAGGTGTGCCTAATAAAATGGTTGGTGTGGTTTTCTGCTGCTGTAGTCCATCTGCTTCAAGGTTGGACTAATGTACGTTCAGAGATGGTCTTCTGCTGACCTTTGCTGTAACCAGTGGTTATTTGAGTTAGTGTTAAACCAGGCTGGCCATTCCCCCCTGACCTCTGGCATCAACAAGGTATCAAGGCTCACATGATAATTCTGTTTTTTTAGACCATTTTCTGTAAACCCTAGAGATGGCTGTGCATGAAAATCCCAGTAGATTAGCAGTTGGTGAAATACTCAGACCAACAACCATGTCACTTAAGTCACCTTTCTTCCTCATTTTGATGCTCACTTTGAACTTCAGCAGCTCGTCTTCACGATGCATTGGGTTGCTGCCATGTGATTCTTACACAAATGCATATAATAAAGTAGCCAGGGTGTGCGTCTATGTACAGAATGGATAAAATAAGTTTGGACCTGCTGGGTTCCCATACTCACGTCTTTAGCCACGAGCCCTTCCAAAGCTTCAAACTGACACTCTGACAACAGTCTGGAAACATGGGAGAAGGCCTGGAAGAGATTTAAGAAAGCGTCCTCAACACCAAAGGAAGTGAATAATGAACGTTGTATTAACCTGGAGTTTAGGTTGTCATGGTAAACAAATTACATTAAATAAAATTTAAAGCCTTCAGATAAGTTATAGCTAGCTTAAAACAAACAGTTTTTTTGCGGACCTGCTTTGCTCCCTCCGTGAACTCTTCAATGCTGAACTCTTTATCAAAGTAAGCCCGGATCAGAAAGTAGTATATTCGGGTGCGGAACCAGATGAAAGGGTTCGGGATGCCGACCACCACCACCTTCTGGTTGTGTTTCTGCCCGCCGCGGTCTGAGCTGTACGGGCGGACCGCTGCTGCCACTGCGACAGGCGAGGAAGACGGTAGTCGTGTTTTACACGACCGGTTCACTATGATACCTTCTTTTACAAATAAGCGACTAAGGCTCAATGATGATGGAAATCTGTGACAACCTCTGAACATGGGCAGCGCCATATTTCTTTACTCAGAAGCCTTCTTGTCCGTGTACTTGTATCTTCCGGCGAAGAGCAAATAGGTAATATTAATAAAACACAGTAGCAGTACAACAGAACACTGATAATATGATGACTTTTTTTGTATTTTCCAAACAAACATTTTTGTTTGATAATGGATATGGTTTACTGTTTTTAAACAGTCGAATTTAACTTAGTCGTTTATTGTTTCTATGGGGAAGACTTACAATGTGACGCCCTTAAGTTCAGGAGCTGTTTACTTTCATCAGCTGGTAAAATCGTAAGATAATCATGTGAAATGGAGCTTCAGGAAAGAGAGCCCGTACGGATATTTACAGAGGTTAATAAAGACGTGTTTCTGCGAGAGATTTATCCAAAGGTAGGATAATCCTGGCGTCTGGGTTGATCTTATTTACTGCAGGAAAATGTGACTACAGTTCGTGCCCACCGATATCACACAGTTGCTGCTTCTTTCACTGTTTCGGCGGCTTTCTTTCTCAATGATGCAGGAAAAACTCATATCGAAGGCACTTCATTGTTGTAGTGTTTGTTCTGGTGCACATATAAAAGGCAATATCAGATCAGGTCTAATGGAGATGGTTTGCATTAAGACCCTGCACCATTAGTCAATGACAGAAAATAATGTACCTGCAAAATATCACAACAAACTGAATATCTTCCGGGTTTGGTTACATAAAACTACCAGATTTAAGCTGTGCTACTTTTGCACCTGAGAAACTGTGATTTCACTTTTTGTGACATTTAAAAAAGTGTTAACATGGATGGGATAAACATGGGCGGAATAATCGGTAATGGTAGTAATCGTTAGCTGCAGACCTAGATTTGCTTCATAATGCTAACACCAACAGAACACACTAGAAAAACAGGTGTCAAATTCTTTAAAATCGACAAATGAATTGACAAGCTGAGTCTCTAGGAGTCAATGTGATTATATTTAAAAAGTACTCTAAGTCATTACAAAGATAACTAATGAATTAACCTCTCAGTATATTGACTTAATATAGCAAGACAATGATACATCTTCCCAAAAAAAATATCTTAAAATAAGGACACAATATCTAAAAAAAAATGAAAAACTTAAAAAAAACTTCTCCTCCACAGCCACAGAAGACATCATGCAACTGTTATAACAGCCTGAGTTTCTATAATATAATAATTCTGTTTTCTAGCGCAGACCAGCCGTGCTGAGAGGCGTGTGTCTTGGACCATGTCTGGAAAAGTGGACAGTGGAATATCTTGGACAGAGAGGACGAGACAAGGAGGTGAAGATTCATGTTTCCACTGTGCCGCAGATGGACTTCCTTCACAAAAACTTTGTGTACAGGTGAGCTCTCCGTCTCTCTCACACAAACACTAATCAACACTAATCTCTGCATAGTTCTCAGCTGCACGTCTTTATTCACAGGACTTTGCCCTTCAATGAATTTGTGAAAAGGGCATCTGAGGAAAAACACACTGATTTCTTCCTGTGTGAGGTAAGCATCAGAAACTTATATACAGGGTACTTTTTTTACAGTTTGTCTCTGAATGACACACATTCCCTGCTCCTTGTTAGGATGAGAGCTATTATCTTCGGTCACTGGGAGAAGACGTACGGAAGGTATTGAAATGACTCAAAGTTCTGAAATGTCTGGAGATAGAACAATAACTTTTAGAAGACTCAGATTCTTTGGACACTTAAAACAGTTGACTTTTTTCTGTTTATATAGCAAAAATGTCTTTAGTGTGATTCTGCAGAACCTCTGGACCTGTAATATACACATCCCTCTCACAGGAACCTGCTGACCTGAGCAAACAGTTTGCAGACTTGGCAGAGGATTTTCACATCCCACAGTTCTTTGAGCCTGATCAGTTTTTCTCCAGCGTGTTCAGAATCAGCTCCTGTGGTCTGCAGCTGTGGACACACTACGATGTGAGCATCCTGTTTTTAGTGTCTATATTTATATTTTAGAGTTGTGAAAGATGTTATTATGAATAATGCATTTTGTCCTAATCAAAACAGGTGTAAGTGGTGTCCAAGTTTATATATTTATTATTAACATCTAATGCAACGCTTGAATTAATTTCGGACAGGAAATAAAGTTAAATTACTAAAATACTAGCCTCAGGAAGCTCTCCCTCTTCCCCCCCGCAGGTGATGGATAACCTGCTGGCTCAGGTGACGGGGACAAAGAGAGTTGTTCTCTACAGCCCCCAGGATGCATTGCACCTCTATCTGTCAGGCAAGTGACTGTGGAAAGATGCCAGTTTGCTTGAATGCTCACAATAAATGGTCACAGCTGATTCCTCTATAATAATCAACTCTGATATAATTTGATTGGATTAATAGCTTTTTTTTAGTGTTTTTTTAAAATCTTTTTGATGTGCCTTTTACTTGAACCCAGCAGGTGATAAATCAGAGGTCCTGGACATCGACTCCCCAGACCTGAACCGGTTTCCTGAGTTTGTGAAGGCAAAGAGATACGAGTGTGTGCTGGAGCCTGGAGATCTGCTTTTTATCCCGGGTGAGTCCAAGTGTCCACATTAAGACAGATTTGTGAACAATATTTGAGAGAAATGGTTATTTTAAGTATATAGAAAAAGATTAAGATCTTTGAGTTCAGCTCATGAAAAATGGGAGCAAAAACAAAAGTGTTTTTAAAATTTTTGTTCAGTGTAGAATGTCTGATTTGATGTTGTAATGGTCGTGGCGTCAAAATCTGTGGTTTTAAGGGGACACTTTTTTGTCCTGAAGGGTCCAAGTGTCTTCATGTTGGATGCAGTTTATTATAGACTTATTTTAGGAGCTACAGTTAAACTTCCAAATAATAAAAAAAAAACTCACATCATCGCCAAAGACAGCCAAAAATGTCAAGTAAAACAGTTATTTATGAATTAATTAACACAATCAAGTGTATATGTGTGTTTCCTCAGCCATGTGGTTCCATAACACCGTGGCGCTGCAGTTCGGTGTGGGTGTAAATGTGTTCTGGCGACATCTACCTGCTGACAGCTACGACAGAAAGGACCCGTACGGGAACAAAGACCCTGTGGCTGCGACTCGAGCCCTTCAGGCCCTGGAGAGAGCTCTACACACTCTGGATGAGCTCCCTGCTGATTATCGGGACTTTTATGGGCGCCGTATGATACAGCGCATCCAACAGCGGACATTCAGTGACAGTCTATCCAGCACAAACACACAGGACAGCACATTACTGAGTGGTCAGTTCACCAAACCTGGATGAGTGTCAACAGAAGGAAACCACTGAAACATGTGTTGCTGTCCTGGTGTGCTTTGCTTTGAATATCATTATAACAGAATGTTTGAAGGTTGGATAAACCTTGAAAAATGACAGTAAATGGCAGTTTCCTGCTGAGGAACTTCTTTTGGTATTTTTGGCTTTTACACTGCATAAAAATGAAAACACCAAAGCATTTTTGATGCATTAGCAAAGATCATAAACTCATTTATATTTTAAGAGCTGCTGTTTTGTTCTGTTTTCTTTATAAAATAGATTTGCTCTCAGTTTCAAAATAAAAATGTCTTGTTTTAATGTCACCTTTTATATGTTGTAACAAGATATTTTTCATGGTACTGAAGTGTTTTCATCATCAGAAAACAAATTTCGATAAACATCAAATGTGCATACATTAAAAAGTTCCCTGACATGTTACCATGTAAAATATCTTGTTAAAACATGAAACTACTTTCACACCGACTGATTGTACACAGAAATAAAAAAAATGTTTAGAGAGGAAAGCAGGTTTTACAGGAGATCATTGTTGAAAAGACAAAGAAGTCCAAGACTAACATGCATGTGCAGATACCAATATGGTTTGAACCTTTATTGCACAAAGATTACAGTTCTTTATGTTCCTTGCAAACATTTGAAAGCTTTGTAAACAGTGAAGCAGCGTCTCCCCAGTGTGTTCAGTATCTCCTGCTAACACCGCTTTGAGTCCCTGTTGTCACATTTCTTCAGTAAGTCTCAGCAGAGAAGTGTGTGCACACGAGCCAACCAGTGACGGACTATATGAAGCAGAGAGAAGCGCAGAAATGTGACTGGATCTTAGCAGAAGGGCGGGCGGTGAAACGCTGTGGTCAAGCTGTTCAGCATCCAATCACCTGCATCAGGCTACATACAGGAAGCACAACGGAAAGCTTTTCTACTGTGCTGATAATATTGTTCCTTTCTGTCTGCAAACAAGTGACAAACACCCAAACATGTACATATTTAAAAATAGTTTGGCTTTGCAAATTAGGAAAATACACTTCATTTTACTCTTTCATTCACAACACACACAAAGCACTCGTCTCCTCCGCAGTCCTGGGCCGTGGACACATGCAGGACGGTTCCCTGCACTGTCATCCGTCTTTTCTTAGATATCTCTGTCCTCCATGTGGGCAAGTTCATATCTTTAATCCTGAAGAGAGGCAGCAGAGAGGGCAGTGCAGCGTTTTGTCTCTTGCTACACTGAACAACTGAGAGCCTCGGTCTGTCCCGGTGCCCCTTTAGCAGAGCAGTGCAGAGCTTTATCCAAAGTCATCAGGGGCACAAACATCTACTCCCTCGCTTCATTTTTTCTCTGGGTGAGTGCACGACGCTACAAAGAAGTCTCATCAGACAGAAAACGGACAAAAAAAATGGCACATTGCTTGTTGGTGTTTTCTATTCTGTGATTATTTTAACTACAATTCAGATTTTTTTTGTTTTTTTCTTAAGGTTGCTATCAGGCAGATGAAAGAGAAACCCAAAATGCAGGATTTTCCAAGACATGGGCTAGTTTTGGGCAGAGATGGTGGAGCTGATGCGTGGGGGCGCTTCTATGGAGTCTGAGCCATGCCACGACTAGACTTCATCTTCTCCAGTCTTTTAGACAGGTGGCTGTTGTTTGACTCAAGTTCATCTATCTTGTCCAGTGCTGATCGCAACTATTGAGTCAAAGGAGAGAGAGAATATATTGCAATTAAAACAGAGCCTGTAAGCAGGGCAGTTTAAAGATCAGTTCAGACCCAAGATTTGTGATGAGACAAGGGTAGACTTGCAACACGAGACGTAGTTTTGGGGGTTGACTCATTTTTGCAACCAGCCCCAAGTGGCCATTTGAGGAACAGCATTTGTTGGCAGTTCCATGTTGGCTTCATTTGTTTTTAACCCTCGTGGTTGCAATGCCGTGTAGGTTGTTTGTAGGTTCTTAAAATATTAATGAGGAGAATGATATGACGAAAACATAAAAAAACTAGAGGTTTAGTATTTGAAGTTGTCCATGGGTGCTGCAATGGAATACCAAGGAGGGTTTTCTCCCCTCAAATTTCTAAATTTCTCTGTCTATTTCTGGAGCATCATTTAGAAGAGTTGGTACCACCTCTCAGCAGCAGAGAAAACACCCAGATGAACAGCTGACCATAACTCAGCAGGTGAGACACAACACATACATGCATGTTGTCACAAATCTGTGGTCTGGACTCACCTGAAGAAAACAGCACCTACCTCTCTCTGTAGTTTCCGTTTCTCTGCCTTCAGCTCATCCTCCACTTTCTCCGAGTTCTCCGCTGAAGACTTGTAGCGTGTCACCTGACCCTCAAGTCTGGTCACCTGGAAACAAACAAACAAACAAGACTTTTTAGGTGAGAATATTCATGTTTGTAGGTGCGTTATGAATTGAGAATTCTTCTGATCTTACATTTTGCTCCAAAGCGGTGACTTCTTGCTCTGCCTTCACAAGTTTAAACTTAAAGTCACTTATTTGCCTGGTTGAATCTCCTAGAAAGATTTAGAAAAAAATATCATATTATTTATAGTATATCATATTTTTGAGTTGTAGTAGACAAGACAGCAGAAAACTGTCCATGTCTTTGTTTACTTACTCTGCAGTTCTATTAGGTTTGGATCGTTCCCGTTTTCAACAATTTCACCATCAGGGCTTGAAGTGTTGTCGGTGCCATTCCTCTGTGTCTTCTGATCCAACTGGGCCTTCAGTTTCTTTACCTGTAAATACCACAACATGATCATTAGCTGATGAACGGCACACTAAGCTTACAGTGCATTTTCTAGTCTCAGTGAGGCTTGTATGACAGCTCAAGTACACAACTTCAGTTTCTAGTTACACAACGTCCCAACTTCTTTGGAATCAGGGTTCATTTGTTTGAAAGGGGCACTGTAAACTGTACTCTAACAGGTGGAAATAGTGCATTTGTCAGGGACTATTTTCTGCAGTAATTACACAGTGTGGTGATACACAGTAACTAATATACTATTAGAAGTGATACAACAACCAGCATGTACATCACCACCTTGTGTTTGCATCTAAAAGCATGACGCTGGCTTTATACTGATTTTTTGCTGTCAACAACTTCTACAAATATCAACAATGTATTAGTCTGTCTTTTAATACCTTCTAACTACTACTGCTACTGAATATGTTAATAAAACAGGATGAAATAGTGCATGTGCTTGGGACTATTTTCAGCTGTGGATTAATACACATTTGGTGTTCAAGTGATTATTTACAGCAGCATGATGGCATGTGTGAAATTAAATCAGAATAACAGTACAGATACAGTGTGAGGTCACTGGGGTCACCAGGGTGTTTTTAACAAGGAACAGGTTATACCAGGTTTTGACACAGACATAAAAAAGTAACATTATCAACATCCTATCTCATACTATAAATATCTGACCCACCTGCTCTATCATTTTTTCACGCTCATCCACCAGTTTCCTCAAGCGAATCTCTAAAAATGAAGCACATGTTTGAGAACATTTGTCCAGTCATATATCATTCATTCAAATAGAACACCATGCATCACAAAGCCACAACACAAGACCATTTCAGACAACGATAATTATTACTGCCATGATCCATTGTTAAAAAAAAAAATGAACATACCAGGGATGGGAGGAGCCAAGGAGATGGTGGGAGAGGGGCTGGGTCAGGGTGGGAGGTTGATGCATGCAACAGTGCAGACATCCATGAGGGAGTGATGGAGCGAAGGGTGAGGGGGAATGTTAGCATGCAAACTGTGGAGAACAGGGAGCAAGAGCACACACTGGCAGGCCTACGTTCACACTATGTAACCGCACAGTACGGTGTAATGACACATCTGGCTGGAAATGTGATGGAAATGATGGTTTGCCAGGAGCTGACACAAAGCCTTTCATTCGGTCACTGAATTAATTTCCCTACAAAAATTTAGATCAACATTTAGGCATTCGGTAACAGCAGGGGATTTATTGACATTTCATTGTGGACATACCACAATCATTTTATTCCACTTAGTGCAACAAATGCAAAAATACATTTCTCATACATGTTCAATTCTTGTGGATGAAGATGGCGTTGTTTAAGTCAATAAACGGTTGTATTAATCCCTGAGAACACAACAGGGTCTCCAAACATTTTTCATTTTTAACCGTCAACATTACAGCTACAGCATGGGTTAGCTAGTTTCGATAGGCTTAATCAGAACGACCAATTAACACCTGTGCTTTCTATTGGGCACCTATGAAATGAAGTTGCAGCATGAGAATATGTTGTGTAATACAGGTGCAGAGCAGTATTATCTATGACACATAACAAGCAGCATGATAAATGTGCATCAATAACAAAATAATGTTACCTGATATAGCA
>CAFUXE010003112.1:85486-130419 GCA_903364295.1 Serranus cabrilla | reverse complement strand
AAAAAAAAAAAAAATCACTCAGTGCAGGTCATGTCACAACAAAACAAAACCAGAGCCCGACCGCTGATTTTATCGGCTGCTATTGGCCTATTAAAGATACACCCCTACCTGCATATATTATCCAAACAACACCAATATGACAACAGATTAGAAGGCAGATAAAGATGCTTGGGTAAGTTAGGAAAGGTGTCATGCATGTTCTGTCCTAAAACCAGTAGCAAGCAGCACAGAGTAAGAAACAAAAAGCTGCTTTCAGAGATGTCAACCCAATAATGTCATTCAACACAGAGCACAAGAGCTTAAAGTCACTGTGGCAAAGTACAACTGGTGTTAAGACAAAACAATGAGCAAAACTATAAAAGCAGAACAAAAATAACAATAACCAACATGCATAAGCCAATTCTGACGTATTCCAAAAACTAGCATTTGCATTTTGGACTCATAGTCCCACGCTGCCTATATGTTATAACATGTATAGGAGTGTTACAGTAATGTTTTTTTATACTAATATATTGAATTTCTGCTCCCTATTATCTGTATTAGCCTCAAAATTCAGTATCGGCCATTTAGATATCTCACACTAGATCCATGTTTACACTGAATTCATATGCAACAATTACAATAGTTAATGTTATCACTCCAAGAACAGAAACCACCTGAATTTCGCCCATGGGGATCAATAAAGGAACATGTTATCTTGAAAAGATCACTATCAGGTGCATCAAACCAACACGGCCACAATTCCAAATAAATCTTACATGAGAGGTGGAGCCAGCGGCTCGCCGTGACCCGCTGCAGATACTGTCTTCATATAAGGAGTTCTGCACAACAAACACATACAGCTTCAGCAGTGTGAACAATGACATGTTTATGATTTAATGTCATGCTTCCATAAAGCACGCCCTGCCTTAAGTCCTCCATTCAGAACTGAAATGTACAGTGGCTGATGTTAATGCTCAGTGAATTTAAAAAGTGATGAAGCGCTTGACTTTGTCCGCACATCCTTTGCTCTGAAGACAAACACGCTCAGTGAATAAAGTGTTATTTATCACTGTGTGGCAGTTAAAGTGGGTAAAAGGGAAGCTTGAAATGATGAAACCAACCCTACGATAGAGCTGCCAGGTGATCTGACTGAGTGACCTGCAGGACTGCAAACAGGATGAAGTCACATTTAAGGCAGGGCTTAGAATAGGATTCATCTTGATTTATTATTGTCGAGGAATTATCTTTTCTATTGTCCCTCTCCACAGAGATGTGGAAGGTCAGCTAGTTTTTCCCCCCCTGAAAGTGTTTACAGTAAGTGTCTGTGTACAGACCTGGTAACCATTGAAAGCTGAGCCTGCGTTTCTGGAAGAGGACAGACCATTGAAGCCGTACAAATCAGAGGAAGCATAAGAGGCCTGGAATGAGGAAAGAGGAAGAAAGAAGCGAGAGTAACGAGCCAAGAGAAGGAGGGGATGGGAATGAGGGAAAGTTCAGAGACATTATTTTGAAAAAGTCGCCAGATCACCTCAGAGTGTAACTTGCACCTGACATTTATCTCTGGAAGTTTCTAGCGTGTTGTTGTTTTTATACACAGAACAAAGAGCATGCTGGCCAAATGGCTGAACTGACAAAGAAAAAATGGTTGCTGTGCAGACATCAACACAAAATAACTCAAAAACATGTCTGACTCCACTGTGACTAGACATTTCTAAAAAATACAGCACAAAGACTCCACAACAATGAGGAAGTCTTGCAGCTACATGCACCTACATGAGACACAACACAGCTGGATCAAAATATAATTAGCAGCACACCACATGCCTCATGATAAGTATTCTAATAAAAACAATAAGAAAGTTCACATGTTGTCAGTAGCTGACTTTACAACTTATTCTGTTAACAAACTGTAAGACGTGATCACCAAAGGCCGTTAGTGGTATAAAAACTGTCTGCAGTGCAGTGCCACCCACCGGCTGCAGGTCTAATCTGGAGGCACGAGACACCCGAGTGTCATCACTGAGTCTGGAGCTCTGCGGGTCAGGGGGGCACAGGTGACAACATCAAACACCAACACCTCAAACACTAAATGTCATCTAACTGACAGCACCAAGTTCAACTTACTGATACATTACATGCTGTTAGTGTATCAATACATGGCTATTGGTTGTGAAACGTCTGCTGTCACTGCTGGGTTACAAAAAAGTTTAATTAGGTAAAATAAAGAGCCAGGTTATAGAGCCATGTAAGATTAGCTTTCTGAATAAAAAGTTACATTTGTATGTGTTGAGGAGCTTCTGTTCGAGATTTTAAAAAAGTCTCTTTGTCTTTTATATTCTATTATTTAAGCATTACTTCCTATCCCATCAGTGTCTACTTCAGATTATTAAACTGGTAAGAATGTCTTCCTCCCTGTAGAATAGCAATATGTGATATCCTGTTTTTACCTGGCCACACACACAACCAGTCAAAGTTGCTCGGTTAATAACAATCAGTCCCCATGCACATGGACAAAACCATCTAGTGCTATCAAGACCGGCTAAGCTAGCAGGTGGAGATATAACCCTGACCTCATTGGCCAACACATGAAGAACATGATATTGGCCAATCAGAGGCTGTTAGAAGAAGACTACCAGGCTGTAATGACGCACTGGTCGCTCCGCAGCCCATTCTGACAACTCTTTATCACAGTAGTTGAAGAGTAACTGTTTATTTCATTGTTGTGAACATGTTACTGAAAGGTAGTTGCTATACAACCTTGTTTATTTTCCTTGAAGAGTGAATTAATGTTTCATTCATGAAATGATAGTGTCTAAATAGGTTAAACAGGACAGTGAATGTGTCAGGAAATAAATATAATAATAATAAAATAAAAAATAAAATACCCATGTCATTCATAAAAGTTCTCAATTTCATTCCAAAATGTTTTGTTCTGGCTCCACCACTGCAGTTTGCCTCAAACTTATGACATTTTCTCTGTGCTGAAATATAGTGTCAGCAGAACAGTTTGCCCCTCAACACAATGCAGCTGCTTCTGGTTCATCAAAGTGAAGCTATATAATGTTGTGGTTAATCACTGCAGTCGGGACGAGAGGGGGCCAACACGCACCGTGAGATCTAGTCTGGAGGAGCGAGACACCCTGCTTTCATCGCTGAGTCTTGAGCTCTGACAGCATAACAAAGAGACAGTTCATGAGCGACAGCCTGTCTGCAAATGTGCAGCACTCTCTTATCCTACAATGGACCAGATGCAAATGTGTGTACAATCAGCAGAACACAGCTACTGTACTAACCCTGCTGGATATTACACTGTAATCATCATCATAGCCGTTCCTCTGTGAATAAAGAGCACAAGTGAGAAACACTGATTCCCGGCCTGTGTGGCCCCTTGTGCATTTACACTCTGAGCTTCTACATACATCTTTGTCTTTGTGCTTATGTTTCTTCTTTTTCTTTGACTTCTTATGCGAGAGTGAGGAGGAGTCCTTGGAGTGACAGGAAAAGAGGGAGAACAGTGAAAGGTGACACACATTATCTGGACTATTCTTTTCTCACCTCAAAACTGGAATGCCAGAACGACCCACAGCACACATGTAAAACCAGGTCAACACACAGTAACACACATTATTATGACTGTTACTATTAATAGAAAAAGACAAGCATGACACAGCACATACATGCACAATGGGCTGCTTACACTGACCAGACAGTGGAAAACCGCAGACAAAAAGCCACAATGTACTTAAATCAACTTCTTTGACAAATGAATGGATCTGGGTAATAAACGGACGTAGCAGAATATCCTGGATCTTTTATACACCCGTCAGAATGACGTATAAAGAATTTTTCCACATTATGTAGCAGAGAAAAAATGGAACTTAACATTTTGAGCCTAAAATAGTGCCGACTGTGTTTTGGTTGGAGCGTGATAGCTCTATAACACTGTGTTCTTTCTGTCAAAATCAAATCTCACTCACTCCAAGGTAGGCAATGTTCCTTCACAACAGCAAAAACAAGCAGATGACCGAACATTACAACATGACCACGTCACGTGAATTATACTTGGTCCACATTCATGCAAATCTATCATTAATAGAGAACATCACAAGGATAAACGTTGAGGCCTTTGCACCATCTGTTAGTCAAACAATGATTCATCCACACTATAAATCTTCAGGTAGTGAGGTTAAAAACTCATCCACGGCGCATTTTCAACCCTTACCCCTCCACCGTAAGCCCCAACTGCATCTAGATCCGACTGTGCAAAAGACACAACATCACCAACATCATCACCAGTGCCACCCACACTGCCAGCACCGTGTTCAGTAACAGAGGAAGGACACACTGCCTCCACATAACCACAAGTTCAAGAGGACAATGACCAACTTGGTGAATCAGAAAGCAGAACAGGTTTGTTCAGTCATTTCAAAGGAAAAAGGAGCTTCAAAGAAAGTCTCTGGGTTTTTAATGTATGTGCTGTTTGAGTGATACTGACCCTGACACTGCCCCGGCTTCCCACTGACATCCGCTCATCGTCGTCTGAGAGCTGTGTGAGAGAGTGAAATGGATGGTTAGGGTTTAGAAAATGGTCAGTGTGTGTGATTTATGTGAACAATGACAGGAGGAATCCTGCTGCAGTGACACATGGTACAATTAAAAGGTACAATTGAAAGTTTTTGTTAAAGATCTGTTGTTTTTTTCTTTATTTTAGATGAGAAAAATAATTTACAGATGTTACAAAAATGCAGAAAACATAAAACATTTCAAAATAACTACGATTTACTTCAGGTCTGTGATATTGGACATTGTTAAATTAATCCTGGTATAGAAAGGCTCTAGTTGTGTTTTTCAGTGCTCTTGCAAACTGTAGATTATAGGTAAATAAACAATTTATTAGGCTATGGTTTCACTTGCTTGTCAAAAGTGCCTGTTAGTTTGTCGGAGACCTCCTGAAGCAAAACGGTAGTGAAGCTGAAGTGGCGTAGTTTGGTATATCATAATGTTAGCTTTTCCTGCATTTACACTTCAAACATCATAAAAGTGGTGTTCATTTGTGAAGATCAGAAATGTGTGTTTCCATAGATGATGCTAACTTCTGTGTTGGCCTACAAAAATATGTCATTTTGTTTCCTCTCTATAGTGGAATAATAGGCCTTGAATTAGTCCATACAAAATTAAAAAGGCTCATATCAACCTTTCCTCTGTATTTACCAGCATAACTACAGTAGCCGGTAGAGTAGTAAAGCCCGCCTCTTGCCTGATTTGATTGGCTGCCTGGACCAAATGTGACATTGATGAGAAATGAAACCCTGCAGCTTACACTGAAACGAAGCTAAAAAAATATTTGGGGTGTGGGTGGAATTATCTGTATTACATAGAGTAATCTGCCTTTAAATGGTAAATTAACCTTACTGATCTTTTTATCTTTCATTCAGCATAAAAACATTATTTAAGTATTCATGGTTTGGACTGCATTATTTCTGCTATCAACATGAGGGGACATCAGATACTGGCTTTCTCCCGGGTGGTTTCACAGCATTGACATTATCAAGCATTTCCTGTTGCACTTTCTGAAGGTGGTGGAGGACAAGATCAGAGAGGAAAGGCATGAGGAGATGGAAACAGAGGGAGGGCTACAAACCGTGTGTATCCGTGAAGAACGTGAGTATCTCTCACTGTCCTCCTGGATGCGGGAGGGGAGGGGTGCAGATGGAGGAGAGAAGGTGAAGGGTGCAAAGAGGGAAAGAGATGTCAAAGATCAACGAGACAGATGGATGAAGGAGGTAACTGAAGTAAATAATTATTTTTGCTATCAGTATTGGTTTTCCCTTCCACAAGAAGGCGTGTTTTCATTCAGGCCAATGAGATTATTTTCAAGTCATTAAAAAAAGAAATCTTTGTCGGATCCGGTTATGGTAATATAATCAGTGCTATTTTCCACTTTTACTGTGATTATTTATATATTCCTCAGATGGTATGATATTTGGTAACAATAAACACATGCAGACAAAACTGCACACCACATTAAGTTAACTTTTTGCTGTCTTATGGTTCATTTCAATACATTTAAAAAATGTCTGCATTACACAAAAGTAGATGTATTTTTAGAGACAGTACATAGTCTCTTTTGATAGAGAAGTACACACTTGTTTACATGCATGTTCTTTAAACCACCACTCTGAATCAGTAATCCAGCCAACAAACCACAGAGACACTCATGTTGCACAAACACTGTCAACATACTGCAAGTTAATTACTTAAGTAAACAACCAAAAACATGCCGCGGTTAGTGAAATCGGAAGCCACACACGCTAGAAGTATTTTCTTCTGGTCTGGGACAATAACAAAGTGTTAGTCACTTGGTCAATTGAACACAGTAAATCCCATGCAGCCTCACACCACTGGGGCAGATGGTCAGGCTGATACAAAGCCAAACAGGCACCCTGCTCCTTTGAATAAGTGGATTATCATTAATGGCAAAGCTTTGATTCTTGATAATCTGTTATTTTCTAAAAAGGCTTACCAGGAATTATGTGGAATTCAAAAGCAGTCTCGGCACACTGCAAAAGCCTCTAACAGACAGAAATATGCACAGAGGCAAAGACACACATGCGGAGTGTTTAGTAAACGCAAGGTGTATTTTTTGTGGCGTCATCACAGCACAAAAACTGTACCATCCATTGTTCAATATCTCCCCATTTGCCGTCCGATCGGTCATCTACTTTGGTGTTCAAGCCATAATATTTCTAAGAAGAGACAGGAAATCAGGGCAAAAAAATAATCAGAAAACACAACACACGCAACAAATGTCCATTATTTTCTTGGGTAAAATTTTAAGCACACGGCTGGGATAGTCTCATAACCGCGCTTTAATCAAATAATATCCGAGGTGGAAATAAGCAAGAGGAGGCCTACCTTCTGCACCTGAAAAATCTACACAGCACCGATGAGGAAGAGGAGGAAGATTGGAGGATATCAAACATGAAAACAGGGATAAAGAAGAAAAATCAGCCTCAACAATGAGATAAGAAAGATATGAAAACTTTAAAAAAGGAAAGAAAAAGACAGAGAGCATGTAGAGAAGACACATGGAAGCAGGTTTGTGCTAATGAGAGGTGCTCAGGAATGTGAAGTATCCCGCTGCACATCACGACCAACAGTAAGTGACCCAAGAACAGAGTTCACAGGAGATTTGCTGAGGACCTATGACTGGTTATAACTCATTTTCCCATGGTTCCTTTAGGTTGGTATCAGTGGCAGAAAGCTGTGCCAGTGCCACACTTTGAAGTCCATGTTCCCATGACTCCAGATCTGAGACTTACAACTGGACTCTGACACGTCCTGTTACAGAGGACTTTAAGAACCAAAATCAGCCATGAATCCAAATGTGTAACAACAGATCTGAAAACAGATCCCTTTGCAATATATATTGAGCTTTAGGAAGATTCAGATAGTGTCACATGAGCAACTTATGGACTTTTATGGACTGCTGGCAAATATCTTTAATTCTTTAGAGATATTTCTCAGCTATGCTTGACTTGACAATTCTGCATTAATATATATCAGCAGCATGGTCTTAATACAAGAATGACGGTCACTGATCAATTAGAGGAGCCTGGAAGCTGAGATCACATTCAAATAAAGCGATTAATAACCACCTAGACCCCAATATCCAATATTCTTCTTATACTGCCCATTAAAAGCATACTATGCAGGAATTATCACTTGCTGTTTGTAAACAACATTCAAATTTGCCCCCTCCTCTCCTTCTTCTTCTTCTTCTTCTTCTTTTGTGTCTCATAGCTTCATGCCCAAAGGCACAGCAGACTCGAGAGTGAAAACCCAGACAAAGAGGAGGGTCTCTGTAAGTGCACCCACTACTAGTGGGTTCAAAAGTGAAGACCAGGAGGGATTATTTTTGAATGAGTCTGTGCAGCTTTTAAGGAAAATCTTACATAGTATACCTGAAACTACAGCCAGCAGCCAGTTAGATTAGCTTAGCATAAAACAACTAGCCTTGCTCTGTTCAAAGTGACAAGTTCCCTCCTAATGTACTTGCAATGTAAGCAATTGGGGAAAAAATTAATTCCTTCAGTATGAGCAGGAGGAATGATTACTGCAGACAAAAACTATTTAATTGTTCAAATGTGACTTGACTTGACAGATTAGATAAAATGTGAACCCATCCTTTAACATTTAACCTGTTTATTTCATCCCCACAAAAACCTGTGTGTAAAAATGACAAGTTGTGGTTATACAGATGGTTATGTTCACACTTATATGTGAATTACTCAAATCTCTTTTTTTGGGGGTTAGTAATATTAATTATATTAACATAAAATTTGCAATTCTATTTTTCTTGTTTTATTCTAAACACACTTTGCTATAATTAAAGTTATCTTAAGAAACCTTTGATACTTGACCTGTACAGTTTTCCTGATAAGTACTGAAAGTAAGTCTGTCAGCCTCTCCAGTCCAGACAGGCCTGTTTATCACCGTGTGTTAGTAAGTCACCAAGTAGCTGTCTCATGTGGCTGGCGTGCTATATCTATTTTCACACACTTTGTTATTTTCCATCTTCTTTGCTCATATACTCATACTGACTCCTAAGCAGAGATCTCTAACCTCTGACACCTTCCTTCATGCCCTGTTCACTTACTGATGCCACTTAACAGATACAGACACATCGTTTACAAGAAAAATGGGAATGACCACAATCAGCTTTCTTTACACTCACTGATGATTTTTAAAAAAATAGCACTGACTCTTTAAATTTCTCTCAATACCTCCGCCAAGCAAATCCAACGCACTGACAACACACCCCACCCTTTCTGCTGCACTCTCCATCCCATCGGTTCAGCACTTTAATCCAGATTTACTACCACTGTCTCCCTTATATGCTTGCCCAATTCATGGATTGGCTGCTTTGTAATTCTGGCTCTCAGAAATCGACTCACAGCTGACCGCTTTGTCCACTGCATCACTTCAGGAACAACAGCACTCCGAGATAATCAATGAGAGAACAACCTCTCGCCCTCTTTATTTATAGGTCCAGTTGGGATGAAAGGTCACATCCTCACACAGACTCAAAAGAATTTGCTGCACCTTGTCTAGTCATAAAAACAAAGTCATCCTCACTTCTAAGAAGGTGACACTACTACATACACACATTTTTCAAAATGGAGGATTCTCTTCATACTTCTAAGTACTTCATTCTCAGGACCTCCCTTTTTTTAAAAACCGGCTAACTGTGTAAAAAACTACAGACAAAGCAAAGCACAAACTACAGCTTGTAACAAAAGAAATGGAGGAAAAAACACATGGACCAATACTACAGTTCAGGATGAAACTGAGCATATATACTATATGACTCCTTGACTGCCAGCTAGCCTACATCAGTTTAGCATTCAAATCAGTGGTGTGAATGCAAACAGAAAAAGCTCCCGAAGGTACGCAGCAGAGCTCCCCGACTGTTTTGTCCAAAAATGCCTATGGATTTGTAGAGGTCAGACTTATCATACCATGAATGGTGGGTTGATAAATTACTGTGTCATTACTGGCATAAATATGACATTATTTCAGCATATTTCCCTTTTGTTGTAATATTAGAGCAAAAATAAACAGTGGTCCTTTATAGTTAACACAAGGAACTCCATTGTAACTTGCTGTGTTTGATGACCTCTGACTTTCTCTCTCTGTTTTGACCTTTGACATCATCCTACACAAGATGACATTGATTAAATAACAAAATAAGTTGTTTTTTTTTACTTTACCCGACAACTGTAAAATGTGAGAATTAAGATGTTGAAGAGCATTATATGGCAGAACAAAGGTCAGCAACTGACTGAAGGGATCTCGTCTGCTTATTTATCTCCAATTACGCGTCTGGACACCCGATTACCCAATTAGCAAGTGAGCCAGGGCTCCGTCATAAGTTACACAATCAGCTCATATGTTTGTACCGTTCCTATTCAACTCACCGGGCTCCCCCTCTTTATTGGAGGGGTTCTTGGGCGCCCAGTGAGGGCAGCCCTCAGCCCCCTCCCTGCCAGCCGACGCCCGGCCGTCTTGCTGTCCTCAGGGTACCAGGAAAGGTTGCATCCCTCAGCAGTCAGTAGGTAAGACCACAGCCAGTCATGTAGGCAGGATTACTGCGGGACGGAGCACTGAGGTCTGAGCCCGAAACAACACAGGCTACCGCACGGTTCTCGTTTGCGGCTATGCAGCCAATAATCCACCCTTAAGTCCTGTCTTCAGTGTGTGAGAAAACATCCAAAAGTTCCGACGGTGGTTGTGAGCGCAGCGACCCATCGCTCATGTCAACAACACGGCAGCAACAACAACTGCTCCGCTGTAGGCTGGAGCAAGGGACGCAACCTGCTAAGCTACTTTGGAACTCGGCTAAAGGGTTTAAGGGACACACAAACCGGCGCACACACTCACACCCTGACCAGACTGAGCTTAACAATGACCCTTAATCCAGTGCGTATGACTGGTGTATGTGTGTGTGCACATGGGGACTGTTGTTGGGGCTTACCACCTGTGTTTTGATAGCTGAATAATTGAGTGCTGCTGGACTGCTGATTATCCCACTATACTTTAAGGGTCTGCTATAATGATAAGCAGCAGATCTCTTGTGTAAAATAGATCAGGGGGATGGAATAAGGAAAGAAATAAAAGGGGTTGGGTAAAGTCACATTATATAATGTGAAGTCATGTCATGCCATCAGATATTCTGCCTTTTGATTTGTAACTAGGTACACTAGCTATTTTATGACCACTGGGGCCAATGCTGTACATCTATGAGAAGAATTTGGTTTACAGTATTTTTACAATAACAGTGATTTTTTTTCAGATATTTAATTCACAGGATTTGCCAAAAGCAAGCAGTATATCAACACCACAATAAAACAGTACACATACTGTTCTAGATGATTTTAGCCAGATTGCTAACTCATACCAGAGGACTTGAAGGTAGTGATGAAAAGGACCATAGTTGATCCGTGATATGCCCAGATCTCCCTCCCACAGTTGAACTACAGATGAAGGCATCTTCTAGCTGGGTATTTGGTATCTCTAAGGCAGAATGTAACAATATATGCAAGTATGGTCACATATAGACAGCAAGAGACACTGGAGGTACATTTAGAGAAAGGTTTTTAGACCAAACACATGCAAAATAAAATAATTTTAGTGGGTTTTCTAAGTTTGAATCAGACACAGATCTTACTCAATATTCCCTACCCCATCCAAAAAATGGCTGGGGTCATCTGTATCTGTGTTACAACCTGAACTGTGAGTTTTGTGATCCCTTGCATCCTTACTTTAAGTTACAAAAAAGGGGTGACTTGAGGACATTTAGGTCCAAGGCCACCAGGGTATCACATAATTTCAGTTCAACTTCCAAATCGCTTCTGGACACGGCAATACGACACCTGTGAGAGTTAAATTTCAACAGGTGAGAGGCAGAAGTCTGTTTGTGTGTATGGGATTACCCCAGGCTAAGAAAAGTGAGCCAGGAAAAGCACAACTCCCCATGGTACAGATCAGAGGTGATACAGCAGAGAAAGAGAAACTCAAGTAGCACACCACTGACCTGCAGTCCAAACACACAACCACACACACTGTTCTGCTCTGCACCTGTTTCAGCACTAATCAGAAAATAGTGCTGGTGCCAACCCTGGTACTGGAGGTGCTGGTTGCAGGGGATGAGAAGAGGGTGAGGGTCTCTGTTGTCTTTGTATAATCTGTGATGTGTAATTATTGCACTAAATAAGGTATGAAAGACTCATTCTTCACTTTATTTTAAACTTTAAGATACCATACCTTTAGTGCATCTTTTACATGGTAGGCTTATGCTGATTGGCAGATGGATATATTATACCAACAAAGGGCTGATCAACAATTGGTTTTTCCTTCACTGGTATTTGTGCAAATTTAACAAACTTACTATTCAAATTGTCTACCAAGCACATACTTTCAAAAAGGGAGCCATTGTTTGAATGGAAAACCTGCATGTGTGCAAATATACATTGCTTTGCATGTCCTTCACCTCAACACATTTGTTGCACACGTTTTTACTCTAAATAGGGCCACATTTTACTAATTGAACATCATCCTGTATTGAAGAAGACCTGCAAGACAGGATGATATTCAGATCGAGACCATAAACCCATTAGAGAGAATGTTTACTGAGGTAATAAATCAAGCAGGGCTCATTATTGACTTTAACACGAACTAACTTTTCAACCAGTTGAGCTGCCATTGCTGTGCCATGCTGGCCATGACAAAGAATGCAGGTTTAAGGCACTTCCTCATTGAGCTCACTGATCAGACCCTGGAGGTTGCATATTGGCTGTGATGTAACTCCAACCAACCCATCCTACTCTTGCCGGCCCTCTGTGACTGAACTGCCCATCAGTGATCGCAAGTAACTACAATTGGACAATATAGAAATAGAAACGATTGTCTAACCCTGTTACACTGAAAGCCCATCTGACTGCTACACTGTAAAGAAAATATCAACATTTACTGGTCAGCTCATCTTAGTTGTTTAATGTTTCCTAAACCAATGAAACCTTGGACAAAACTTAGGCTAAGGCAAGATAAGTATATGTCAGTCATTTAACTTAATGCCCATTCACTTTAATATGTTGTACAGCTGAAGCGTTGCTTTGACACAAATCCACTTTAAACAAGAAAGTATCCTGTATCTGGTTACATAAAGCCACTGAAACCAAGGTTGCCCTTAAATTTTCATCTCAGGACACTTTTAAAAAAGTTGCATAAAATCCCCATGAATATTTCCTTTGGATGCTGTACAGGAAAACCCTCTGATCTTTCACTGTTTGCCCTTAATTACTTAAGTATTGCCACATGTGATTGCTAGTAGTTCCTGAATGATTTTCCATAGAAAAGGTTAAAAGACCCATAGCAGTCTCTTAAAAGTGAAACAATTTGCGTAACAAAGGACAATAGCTGGATTTATGATGACTGAAGAGAAGGAGGAGATAACAGATGAATCCACATGCACAACTTGTTAGAGATTGTAGCTTTGTCGGTCTATCTGGCTTTAGCCTCCAGCAACGCCAGTCTGAACAGCTCTTATAGTTATTGTCAACTTTGTAACCTTAAATTTGCACTAGCAACATTGCAGATAAGTAGCCAAAAGCTATCATAAGTGCAGCTGATGTTTGGCTGTGCCCTTTCATGCAGTGACAGTAGAATGTTCATATTTCTTCATTACTTTATTGAGTTTGTTTAACAGTAACATTTCTCTCATCGATTTCGTTAGATTGCCACATCTTCTGCTTGTGCTTATTTGCTATGGCTGGATTGTATCTTCAACATTCTTTGAGCAAAACAACTTTCTCATGTTCTGTCTTTGGTTTGCCTTTTTTTTTTCTCTTTTTGTGTCTCTGTTGTCCTTTTTGTAGATGCTGTAAAGACATTAGTCTAAACATTTAGGCATGGAGATGACCTAAGGGGCTTTATGTTACACTTCTAAATGCATCCCTGATCTTGGAGAAATAGTTTGCATGAAGGACAAACTTATGTTTAAAACTTAAGGCAGTTTGTATATATAGTGGCTGTTTTATCCGTTCATCATTAACCAATGTGTTTTTTTTTCTAGCTTATTCTCTACACTTCTTCTTTCTACACTACAACAACTAAACAGCCAGATACTTCCCAGCAGTTCTCCCCAGTGCTTCAGTAACAACATTCTGTTTACACCTCTGACCCATGACCCCTGGGAGTTAAGAGTCCCAGCTTAAGACTGTAAAGCACTGCTGACCGGAAATGCGTTAGTGCCGGACTGCCAACAATAAAGCACCAACAAGACTCCTGAAATCCTCTTGTTATTTACGTTGCTGCATTTTCGAGCCATGTGGCATACAACAGCACCTAGTGAGACAAAGTTGTAATGCTGCAGAAATATGCTGACCTAAGTCCAATGGTAAGCTTTTTGGGTTTAGGCAAGTATCCAAGACATAGGAAACATTGCCACTGTTATTCATGGATACATTTTAAAATGTTTAAAGCAACGTATGGCATTAGGCCATACAAGAGGGTGTCTCTTATATGACAGTTTTATATGTGGGAGTGCATTTGGACTTGTACCTCTTTCTGCTGTCTCTCCAGCTCCTTCATGCGGATCTCTCTGGCTTCTGCCCTGGCTGCCCTCTTCGCTGCCAGCCTGGCCTCGGCCTGTGGGGCACGGAGAGAAAGAATAGAAACAGGGAGAGAAAATAGAAAAAGGAGAAGTTAGAAATCTGCCAATTTAGTCAGGCTATTGTGGCGCACATCTACACATCTATAAATGCTGAAGAGGCGTGTGACCAGGGGTCCAGCTTCCTCAGCGTTTCCTAGAGTTCTTAATAGACATGTGAAATTTGTGGTTAACAGTTGGGAAGTAAGTGCACCATATGTTTCAGCAGGGTTTTACAGTTATGTTACATCAGAAGCAGAGAATAGACTTGCAGTATGTCACAGTATAGAATGTATTATAGTGTTGTAGCAGTGTTAAACTTTGAACAGATGTGTTGGGCTGTTTATAGAACCATACAATCTTGTGAGAATCTTCAGACCAATGCAGACATGCAGTGGCAACAAAGTGAACATGCGTGTATGCATTTAGATTTGTGTATTTGAAGGCATTCCCTCTGCTCCACTCAGCACTGGGGCAAGAAGTGCAGGGCCTTTTCCTTAAAAGGACCTCTCTCAGTACAGAGTGTGTACTGTAGGAGTGTGCGCCACAGACTGTGTGTGTAAGCATTTCCTTCCTCTAGCTTTGTGGTAGACACTATGTGGTTGCAGTGTGTTCGCCTCTAGGCGGGGTCAATGTAATCCCTCCCACCATGGCACTAATGCATTTCCCCAATGTCAGTCACCATGACCAAGGAACAGGAAAACACAGACAAAGAACAGAGTGGGTTTCAAAGGCAGGCATGTTCTCTCACACACAAACAACTACTAAAAAAAAACTCACTACCCATACTCATAACTCTTGTTTGTTTGGTCATTATGTAAGCTTGTTCACATACTTTTAAAATTGTTATCAGTGCACAGCATCATCAGGCATCAGCTGATTTGAAGACATTTCTTTCCCAATGTAGGTAAATGACAAACATTCTGGGTTCTCATGGAAACACGTAACACAACCGGAGCCCTGCACTTTTCCTTCAGTCTTGGCGAATAAGGTAAAAAAATGTTAACAAATAAATATCACCATGAAAAATCCCACAGTTGATTACTCATATCAAGACTTCATATATGTTACATATTATGTTTATATATGCATATGAGGAATTATGTCATGCTTGACAAAATGTGGTATGCATGAACACTTAAGGAGCATGTTCATTGAATGTGTTCATATCTTTGGTTTAATGAGTGACTGTGTTAACTGGTGATTTAGCTGAATAAACTGTGGCTGCTCTGAGTGACGGCAGCTGTTATAGAACATTTTCTTGTAAAAGCCTTCAATTTTACTTTAAACTTCTTGAAATACATACACATCTGTGTTTATCCACACCAACCATTAATTTAATCTAGTACGAGCAACCACAGATGCCTCGGCCTTAAAGGTACTAGTTAGCACGGTCTCTCAATCTTACATTTTTAAGTTAACTGTACCTGCCGGGTTGGAGAAAACAAATCTGAACGTCTGCAGCCACATCAGCAACAAATTTGAACTGACATGTTGAGTCATGGCATTCAAAAGGGCAACAAATGAACATGACTTAGATCACATTTGGGCGTAATAACTGTGATATTAGTTTACATTATATTGTGGAAGGACCACACACTGACAGTGTAAAAGGAATAACTTGTAAAAATGGTCAATATATGATGTTTTTTCCTTATTACTGTTGGAGAGTGCAATCGTCCAATCCACCAGTCTACTCAAAACAAGAGTGAATACCAACAGGAGAATATTTCCGGGGATTCTGGCACTTTTTTTGGCCACTAGCCACACGTTTAGCTGTGTTGCTCATTCCACGAATCCTCGATGTAAAGGTGACTAAAGCAGTTTTCCCAACGATAGAAATACCAATTGGTATATTATTAAAGAGGAGTATAATTGACTGAAACAATGTTTCCTTTTTTTGAGTTTAGTTCAATTTAATCTGTGTAAACTGAACTTTGAATTTACTTATGTGAAGCGTTAAAATGCAACAACAGTGCTACATTCACTCTCAACTGTGTGTGATGCTGCTGCTGTATGTAGTTCTAACACAAAACGTCAATACGTCGTGATATTGTTAATATCATGACATGACTTAGATGTATCACATTGCAGCTGCACTGTCACGCTAGCTCCTTTGCTCTGTCCACATCCTGTGCACTTCAGTATTCACAAAGCAGTATTCTGCAAAGCTGCATCACACTGGGGTGTGATCACACAACACTACACATGAAAACAAACAATTACCATGATGGTTGTGGTCAACAACCAACGTGAACCTTTCAACCTAAATGCTTTTTTTGTCTTTAAGGTATAGATGCAGGATTAAAGTTACAAGCTTTTAAATCTGCAATAGGTCTTAAACACATCCAACTCACTGTATCTGCTCTCAAAGTGTTTCAGTGGTGGAAAGATGGGCGACAGAGGCCTAAAACATTAGAACAGCAGGGTTGTTGCTGCATCAGTAGAGATGCTTTTTACCCTGCAGCAAGCAGTGTGTGTTCTCTGCTTGTGGATGTTATAATGGGTAAAAGAACATTTCTAAAAAAAATCTAATAAAAATAAGAACAAGAGAGAGAGAGAGGGAGATAATGTTGCCCTTAGTAGACACTGACATAACTGACTTTTTAGTTAGAAATATTTATTTCATTATTATTTGGACTGTTTTCAGTCGATGATGGAGATATTCCAGGAATAGCCCTTACTGATTGCTGTTCTCCCTGTGGCTCACTCTCTGACTCCTTAAATGGCATTTCCTCTCGGTCAATGATTGCCCATTGTCCTTGGGATTCTTAACATTTGTGCCCAGGGCTTTCAGACACACAAAAACAAGCTCTTCAAATCGAATGCTATACCTGTGCTGACTCACCATGTCTCTCTTAAAGCACGTTTTATCTTCCATAACCCTGGGGTGACAGAGTTGCAGTGTCAGATGAATAACATGACGTGAGTCTTTTGGCCTCCAGCAGCACAATTACACCTCTTGAAAACCTCCAATAACATGGCCGATAGGTCTGAGGAGGACAGAGCACTGATTCTCACTTTTACATACAACAAGCTCAGCTCAAAAGCTTTTACTCTTCCTTCATTTGTCCTAGTTTACATTTACCTTCCATCTACTTCATTCAAATGAAAGGCAAGGAAATTTTGTTGATATGAATCAGTTTAAGTGAAAAGAATGGACTTTTTTTTTTTTTTTATTTTTACAGCAGTTTTATTTAGGTGTCAGATGGGTGTGTACTGGAGCACTTCACAATACAACACAACACAATGCAATAGGTGCCAGTACATGCAGACAATCATATCATATTGAATTAGACTTTCCTGTGAATGACAACTTACTTGACACTCTGAATTGTCCGGATGCAGTAAACCCCACCCAACAACAGCAAGCCCTCAGAGTTATTTCAAGTCTCTTACTAATGTAGCACACCAAGCCGTCATCTGTTCTGTAATCCTGACATGACTTACAACATCGCTGAGTGAATACTCACAATACAACACAAGGAGTTTGTCCAAACCCACGGAGCATTATTTTAAAGCCATTATCCTACATTTTATATACTAGAAACCCCAACACAATTATCATGGTTGGGGCAGACACATTATATAGTATATTATACTTGAGCTTGTTTACCAGGCACATCGCAGGAATCTGTTATAGTCACTGGTAAATGATGGTATGTCCAAAAACGGAAATGACTACGTCCAACATGACTCCACATAAAAAGACTTAAAACTTTGCATCAAACTACAATGTGTCTGTCTGGCTTACTTCACATGCAAATGTATTGCTGAGGACCTGAAGATTCATAGTGTAAATTGTGAAGTGGTTTAGATGAGCGGTTATTGAGAAGCTGCAAGCAGCAATACCATTGACTGGGCCATTCCCAACAGGTGAAACCACACCCACTTCTGAATGAGCATAGTTGGGAAAATCGTGATATGGCACTGAATTTAATGAATTTACAGTTCATCCATCCACAAATGGCACACCTCACAGTCCCTCTGCCTGACTCCCTGCTGCTAGCACACTTATTTGACAGGAGGAGAGTGGACTGCAGCTCCAAAGACCAGTTAGCAGAAGTAGCAACCTGAATTCAGCCATTAAAAGCCCTAGCACCAGGGGTAACAGCAGGTTGGTTGCACACAGTAACATAAAGTTTGCAGATCCATGGATTGGGGATCAGACTGGCTGAATTAAGTTGATACAGTCTATTTTACAGTGTATTTTAAACTACTGTAGCTGTCATTTGTCACAGGACCGGGAATGTGGTGATACAGAACAGCGTTGTTCCAGCTAGAGTAGGTTGGGGTTTTAAATGGGGAATTTGAAAATATTTCCCGGCCTCCTAAACAGTATATACAAGCTGTATTATTAAGATGATCTATTTTTTTTTTTTTAAATCAGCCTTATGTCAGCCTCAATACTTGTGATTTCATAACTGAGTGAGTGCAGCAGCCCTGCAAAACTTGAAACGGAGAGGTGTGAATGATTTCTTCATTAACACATTACTGTGTTCCTTTTTACTGGGTGAGAGGGCTGTGTATGCTTCAAACACGCTCACTTGGGGTAAGGTTTGACTGCAGAATCACTAAACATATTTCAGCTCCCTCTAGTCAAAAAAGATGCATCTAAATAGGCCAAAAGACAGAAACCCACATCTTTTCCCTCCTCCTTTACAGCTATTTATAATGACCTACATGGTCTCTCAAAACTGTTCTAATTCAGCACAGTTTCAATAAGGTGACTGTCCTCCTGAGAGCAAATGAGCCAGTTCATTGCAAAAATGGATGCTCTAACATGATTAGGCATAACCTTTGAAACAGTTTAAATTCTGTCAAAAAAAAGAAAAAGATTTAGAATTTAAGGAAATATTAAACATATTATGTAAAGATGGGTTATGCAACATAGTGTATGTTCTCCTTCCTCCTAGTCCTGACTTGCAATTTTATCAAACAAGAGTTATACTCTGAAGCCAAAATAAGAGGTTGTTTTACACTTCAAAATCGAAGGTTAGTTTAAAAAGCGAGACACAAATTAAAACTGCTGAAGCTTATTTAAGGGTGGAATACATCGGGTGTCAGTATAGCGTCATTATTTATTGAAACAGTTCGCAATTTCTGCAAACCTAATGTCAGAATTATTAGACAGACGATTTAATCAGAAATATTCGACACATTATGTTAATAACAATTCTCAGCCCTTCACCGTGTGTGACATACTGAGGTGACTGCAAAGGACAGTCCCACTGGCCTGGCTTCTGTCAATCCCTTTGTATCTACTGACAATGTTTAAGGGCATCCTGCCTTCAAGTGCCACCAGAACTAAATGCCAGCCTGGTGACTCCGTCTCTCTCTGGTTCCACTGAGCTCACGTCCCACGCCCTGAATGCCAGGCTTCAGCCACCAAAATGGACGGGTATTTTAATGACCATGAGCGATGACAGGCTGGACAAAGAGAGCACACAGAAATAACTCTTGATTTCTGACCAACTAGAAGTTTGACTGCATTTAAAGTGAGGTGGGACCATTAAGTGGATTCACACAGTTTGCCTGTTATCCAGTTGAAGGTTAAGATGACGAACTGGAAAAAATAGCTGGTTTCCTTTTCGTAAGACCTTATAAACCCCCCAGATGTTGCCTAAATGGGAGTGGCTGCTAAAACACTCAGCTCACACTATAGCCACAGACATGAGTCAACTGAGCGGACGGTTTTTTCTCACAAGAAGCAGAAATGGATAAATTAAGCCTTTGTTTCCACACCCTAACGTCTTGCAATAAATGGTCCAACCTATGCTCAAAGAGAAAAGCAAACCAACACCAGCCATGGGAAAATTACAAGATAATCATAACTAAATAATATCTATATTTAGTCAGCTTTGGGGAAGTGATTCAACATACAACTAATGTGAACTGGATTTTTAAGGCCGATATCAATCTTGATTTTTTTCCAACATTCAGTCATGACTTTGGAAATTGTAGGCTGACAATAATCTCAACTCAAAGTTCATTTTTCATCAGTTTCACATGGTCTTTATCAGTGGATGGAGTTTGCTCAGTTGTCAGGGAGATGGGTCTGTTG
This sequence comes from Serranus cabrilla, assembly GCA_903364295.1. NCBI lineage: Eukaryota > Metazoa > Chordata > Actinopteri > Perciformes > Serranidae > Serranus > Serranus cabrilla. The sequence goes on along the minus strand of CAFUXE010003112.1, from coordinate 110,164 downwards.
ACATGCTAGTCAGCAGCTGTGGTGGCAGTAACATCTGTTCAGTGATTAAAAAAAAATATGACAGTTCATTCTTTACTCAAGAAAAAGAAAAAAAACATTTCAAAGTACACTTGCTACCTTTTTCCAGAGCAAACTTCCTCCAGTGATGAAGACTGTGTTGAAAGCTCCCAACAAGAAGCACAGTCTAGCAAAATCACCTAATTTGCTTGTGTGCCAAATTCAGCCACGTAATCTGCAATTTATCAATATATGTACCATACTTAGATACACATAAAACCATGGACAAATAGAAGGGAACTTGGAGAGTGCAGAGGTACACCAAGGCCATTCCCTAGCTTGCGATGTTGGACAAAGTGAAAAAAAAACCAGTGTAATTACTCCATGATTCGGATCTGATCCACTATTTAATGGGTTCCATACATCTGCTGACGGACAGACAAACAAACATACCAAGCAACAAGCAAACAAAGAAACCCAGTCAAAAAATAAAGCCTCCTTGGTGGAGGTGAAAATTAATGTCCTACTGTGCAAAACAAAGAAGACAACACGATAATCATACATTCAATTTCCATGTCATCCACTCATCACTGATAAGAATAAGGCTACTGTATACTATCCTATACTATCTTATAAATATAAAATCATTAAATTATTTCTTACTCATTTATTCCACAGTAAAGATTGTGCATTAAAGAGCAATAGCCTCTGCTCATATTTTAAACGTTTCTGTATTAGTTTCATGTTTAAATTATTGTATCATTTTTTAAATAATCCAATAAATACACATATGCACCTCAGACATGAAATGATCTGAAAAAAAATCTAAAGTTGGAAACATTTATATCCAATGACAGCTCTAATGGCATCATGATGAATGTTGGGATGGAGGCATGTGGTAATTTTTCCTGAGAGGATGCTGTGTTTAATAGCTGTTGTTTTGCTTTATTGGGTATCCCATGTTGTATACATAGTTTCTGCTCTATACATTTTGCAGCTGCTGCTTCAGAATGTTATAAAATGTCATTTGTTACTATTTCACAACTCTTTGGAGCTGTCTGATCCACTGTAGTGAAACAAATGTTTGACTGCTCTCTCTCCACTTCAGGATGATTAACTAAAACAATGACAGGACGTTAATTACATGCAAAGTCCTGACAAGCTGAGTTGCAAGCACATTGGGGTTTGCAGTGGAAATATGTGCAAATTGTTTGGTGTAGCGGTTTTACGACACACATTTGTGTTTATGTGCTGTGCTTTTACTACAAATGAAGCAGCCATGTTACATTTTTTTCCATAAATAAACAGATTCACAGTAAAACGTTCATTCACTGAAATGGACTTCATGATGCATTCAGGTGCACCTGACCAATACAAGAGAATTCATTTTAGAAAACAATACTGCAGGCTTAATGGCCTCTCTGCATTTGGCTACATTCCATTATATTTTTACACCTTGAATTATCACCTGGTGCCTGAATTTAGTTTTTTCAACAAATAAACAAGACATTTACACCCTAAATTGGCAACCCCCCTCTGCTGCTACTGTGGACAGGGTTCTTTTGTGTAAGAGATTTTATTGTTTTAATCCCAACTGTATTTCCTCAACAAATAGAGGTAAAATACATAAAAAATACATCCATTGTGTGTGTGTGTTTTTTTTTTAAGTTTATCTAATTTGTGAGCACCAACACAAGTTACCTCACATATGACATAATGTAAGGATTATAAACGATATATTTGTGGAGAAGTGGCAGTTTCTAGCCTTACAAAAATCCACACAGATCATTCTCATCCTAGCCCTGTACATTCCTGAAGCACCTTTACTGGTGGTAACTCAAGGAGAAACTCGAGTCTGCCTCCACTCACACAGCCATGCAACTACACCCCAGGCTGCACCATAAACACATGGAACAGCTGTAGAGCTCTAAGCAAGGCAAACAAACTGGTTAACAACTGTACAAGCTCCGTCATGTCAGGATAAAACAAATAGTGCGCTTCAGAGATTTCTAAAAATAAAAATCTAGGGAGGCAGCTGGGTATGAATAGTGAAAAAATGCAATGAAATCCTAAACTACATTACTGTGTTGGGGAAACAGTTTCAACCCCAAGATTTGTGAGGGATTAAATCAACTATTCAACCAAGAAAATCCTCAATTATTCCTCTCAAGAAGCTGCTGCTCTTACTGCAAGATACTGTAGAGGAACATCAAATGAGATATTTTGGTTGAGCCTACCCACATGTTTCCAATTGGTTACACACTGTGGGGCCCTCCTTGTTTTTCCTTGTGGGAGTAATAGGAAGCTTCTTGTAGCCTAAAAAGCATGCTTCAGGCAGCTTTAGTTTATGTTGCAACTCTCACTGGTACTGAACATGATGGCAGTAAGCAATGCCTTAAAGGAAGTTACACAATGTGGCTCTGTGAGTGCAGTGAATAACAGGAGATCAGTTGCAGAGAGGAATTTCTTTGACATGTTTATTTCCAAAGGACGATTTATTTCTTCATGCTACATTCAAGAAAATACTGTTTACTCCTCGCCTCTGGGCAGTGACACCCAAGTAGGAGACATTATAAACTTGCTCACAGGCACATTGATGGGTTTGTTACAGGCTGTGACTTTAAGGATCAAGTGACTTTACACATAAAGTGTATTTTACTCATCACAAGGAGTACTCCTGCAATTACTAACTCCTAGAGAAGTATCCTCCTTCTATGTTCCCTACACTGGCACCATGTGGGAGCCGGCTCCCACCTCAGGACTTTGGTCCTGGCCTACAGGAGACTTCACCCTATACAATTATGTATATCTAATTTCTTAGGAGAGGAGTGATAGCACAGTGTATGCACCTCATCTAAATGGTTCTTCAATGCATCCCCCAAGCTGAGGCCCAACACTCAAGAGATGTGACATGAAGAGTAACTAATATTCCATATTATTATTATCACAAGTTATATAACCCTAACCCCAAAACAAAACAAGTAATCTTGAACCAAACTGGCCATTAATCTCAATAACAGCAAACTAAGAGTTGTCCATTTAGTGGTATATATAGAGGAATGGTAGAAATATGGCCACTGGTAGAGAATTGGAAATACGGTTTCCACAGTGGGAGCTATGGAGCAAAATCCAGGGTAGATTATCGCTTGATCTTGGGAAGAGAAACATAGTTCCTTCTATTTTGAAATAATTTTAGTTTACTGCTGTGAGTCTTTTATTTTTTAACTTAAATGCTGTCTTGTATGAGCAGTGGTTTTGTTGGTTTGTTTGTATGGAAGTTCCACATAAAAGAAGAAATTAATGACGTATTGTAATCAAGTATTTTATGGTTATTGTGTACGCCATTCTTAATTGAATTTACAGAATAATTACTGTATCGTTATATACATATACAATGCTAGAGCATTTTGGCCAAATCATTAGGGTTGCCCCACCAGACACAGTTCTAAACTGGAAACAATCTAGCTATCACAAATAATACGCAAAAATAACTTGCTGTTAAATTAATAACTTTCAAAAAATAATGACTTTTTGCTTGTTAGTAATGTCATTGTCTACTGTTGCTTTGGTCACATGGGCAACATCTTTCAGGAGCGCTGAAGTGTTTGACCATTTGTCTTTCTACGGCCCTATGTGCTGGTAGCGTCATCACTGTATGGTCAATCTGCTCTGCCATCAATGTTTTTCAGTGCATCCCCACCCTCAGTGTACCTGCTTTGATAAATTGTATTACCTGCACTCAATCCCAACCGAACCCCACCCCCCACTGTTCCCTACGCTTTGGAAAGAACTCAGCCTTGATGAATAAACAGGAAGGAGTTTGTGATAACAATCTGCATGGGCTGTGCATGAGATGATGTCATCAAGAGGAAGCCAACGCACGCACAGCCTCCACTTCCTTTTAAGGAGACATGAGTCAGGCAAGCCAAGCCAAACTGAAGCCAGTGGTTTGTGTATACATCAGGAAATACACAAGTAATTGTTTTGAACATTAACATTTGTCTAAGTACATGATGGCATAATTGGTGTTCCCTGGAAAACTTCAATCTGCTGCAGCCATATTCTGGGTGGCACAACTGTTTGTATCACCTAAATAAGTAAGTAAGTAAGTACAGGCAACTCAAAAGGCCTTGTTTAAAAGTGAAGCTCATTTACATAACTGCATGAAATTGATTGTATAGATTAGACAAGGATATAGTTACAGAACTTGACTATTTATTCAGTGTTAGTCTGGATGTTACTGTTGGCTTTCATTATGTAATGATGTGTTGATGGTTTCCTGCATTAACTTAGCTACAGCTGCGTGAGGGGACTTTGGCCTTCTGCCTTGTTGCCCTCGATGACTGTAAGAATGAAAAAGGGATTGTGTGGTGGGCTTCCCCTTCCTCACCGTCAAGCCCCAGACTAATCCACTCTAAATACTCAATTCTCTTCAACGCTTCAATGAGCTCCTGACAACCACCCAGCACCAACCTGGCGACTTAATCCTCAGCTTACACCGACTCTTCAAACTCATGCAGACAAAACAGACCATCAACAGAAACCTCAAGGGCTGTTGCTGTGGACTGAGCTGATGAAGCACTATGGTTTGCTAGGAATGACTGGGGTTAAACACAACAAAGCCCCAGCACAAATATTTGTCGGAGCATAATGTTGCTTTGAGCTAATTGAAGGGATGTACAAATTAAGCTTCATTAATTTTTTATTTTATTTTCTCTGTCCACTCCACTAGATGGTGATCTTTGCTCAACAAAGGGTTGAAAACACAATCTAGTGAGGTCAGCGAATACAACTAATGGGTCATGAAGCTTCATTTGGACATCATTAGCTTCCATGCTCACAATACTAATATGCTGATCTTTAGCAGGCATAATGCTTATTGGTTTACCATCTTAGTGTTAGCATGCTAATTAGCACTAAGCACAAAGCACAGCTGAGGCTGATGGAACTGTCATGTAACATTACATGGCACTACTTGCAATTCAAGTAGCCGATATATCAGATGGTAATGTAGTACTGATTGTCATCAGCAGAAGATTATTTTATTTTCTATAACTTTTTTCCTTCAAATTCCCAAACTGATGAACAAACAGGCTTAAAATTCCCACTTGAGGGGGCATTGCTGTGACATTTGCAAAGCACATTTATGGTCCAAATGCCCTACTGAACAAACATAAAATCTGTAACCACACTATTGGCAAGAACCAAGGAAGAACAACAATACATACTGTGAAAGTCAGCATAAAATGTCCTGTGCCTTTTTAATGTTAAACTAAGGGTAATTATTTTAAACCTAATAAGGGATGGTGTTAATCCTTGGATTTCAATGAACTGAAGTGTTGGACAGGTAGCACTGAAATCAGGCAAAACGTTTTCAAACTGTATGATGGTGATATCAAATTAAATTGTATATACATTCTGCCATTCCTTGAACCAAAAATTCTTAAATTCAGTTTAATATTTAAAGCCCCCAAAGTTTTAATAGGCCATTCTGTTCCAGGGCAATGCCACTAGTAATGTGACTCTCTAAGTTTATTCATTAATCACCACACCACATGATCTAAACTTCACTTTACTTAGCACTTTAATGCAATAATAAGTCAAATACTATCCTATAATTGTAGATTGCAGATGTTCGTCTTTCAGATAAATTTCATATATATTATATTGCAGTGTTATTGGCAGTATTCAAAGCAAGAATGGGAGTAATTTCAATGTGTAGACGAGTGTGTGTGTGTGTGTGTGCGCGCGCGTGTGTGAATAGTAAATAACCTTGACCGTAATCTACTATTTTTCAGAACGATATCAGTAGTTGTTTTGACTTTCACAGATGGGAGACATAACTCAGAAACTACTAGTCAATATTTATCAAGGGTGCTGCCGAGTTAAATATTACCACATTAAAAATGCCAAGCATGTGTTCACGAACAAACTCACATAGATTTACAATATGACACAAAGCTGGGTGTGATATTTGGATGGAGCCTAATTAAAACAAAGACTAAATCTTTACCAGAAGCCACCAAGAAAGTGAGAGTTTGCCTCAGGCCAAATTACAGAACTGTTAGCATTACTGTGACAATCAATATCTGACATCAAACTGAGGGGTGCTTAAAGGTAATTACATCTATGGGGATGGTTAAAGCCCAGCAATAGTACTCTATTGATCGGGATCTAATCATGTTCCCACAAAGCTGTTCTTCGCTTTTTGCCATGATTTTAGTCATTATTTGTACGACCATTCGACCTTATAGAATCAAATATGAACATTTGTGGTACAATCGCCCAGGTTTCACTACCTGAAATCATATTAGAACAAAATTCTTTTAAGATAAAAGATTTCGCCAAAGATGTGTGAAACACTGGAAATAATATAACATGAAATTACTTAAGAAATTGGCTTGTTATTCATACATCATTTGGTGATAACAGTCTGGAAAAACATGTGGGTTTATGTACTAAATTGAATTACACACCCTTCCACTTTTAAACCGCACAAATGTAGCTGTAATTAATTGATATACAGAAGTACTTAACAAGCTAAAATCCCCAACAGCACGATCAAGCATGTGGGGATTTGATAAATCCTTTTTTCAAAATTTTCCTGTTGCCGTCTAAGCTATGTGATGAACTGGCTGGTAAACCACCAAAAGCAAAAGCTGCAGTTGGCCTGCTCATCAGGCTGAATACCACAGCTGAGCGGGTACAACATGATCAGATAGTTTTCCTCATACCAAGCAAAGACAAGCAAACAATTAAAAGGGATTGACTGTTTGAAAAGCATGCTGACTTTGCACATAAGTAAAGAACCAATTGCTACATGTCTTGCTAACATTAAAAATCCAAGTTGTATGAGGCAACGCAACATTTTTTGAATATTTAAAATTTTCAAGTGATGGTGCACTGCATGAAATGTTTTGGCATCAACAATTCATCCTGCTGGGAACATTAGTTTCTATACCAATCCATCCAGTAGTTTGAGACATTCACTAAAGCACCTACATGCCAAACCGCGTGGTGGCAACTGTTGAAATGGTTTCACTCTTACTTAAATTAATGTTGATGAATACTCCATAATTACTGAGTAATGTCATTGTGATTTTAATTTAGCTGAAGCCCTGCCCAACATTTCCACATTGCACAACATCAGTTACAGGATGCCAACCTCATGCTACAAATGAATGTTTATGAGTGTTTTCAAATAGTTTGACATGGGTAGGGAACCAACTCCCTAAAGTACAAAACAACTAATGCTCTGGTATTCTGAGCGGACATTCTTTCCTGCTGTGTGGTCTTCTACCATTTGGTTCACTCTAAGTCAGGTTTAGAGAATGGACAGCTTCTATGGAAATGTAGAGCAACATGAGACTGATAGACCACTTCCACAAAGCAGCTCAAACAACCAACACTCCAACCCTCTGCTCTATACAGACAAGGTTTCTGCAACAAACAATTCCTTACAGCAGCTTGCTGTTCCTATGTATCCCTGCTGGTGGGATGGCCAATTTGTGAGCCACATCCCTCCTCCTCCATCCCCATCCCCCACACACAAACCTAATCTAAAACTGGGGTGCAGCAACAGCTGATCTTTCAGGAGCGTCTATTTTTAAAACTCTTTTGCAGAATGGGCCAACTCATCAGGGCTGACATACCATCCTGTCAGAGGACTGCCAGTGAGGGACTTGACCTCTCTGCTACTTAAAGGCACAGACTTTCCCTTCGCTGCACAGATGTGATAGAAGACTGGCCACAAGTACTGTTTTATTGTTGGAGTTTTGCCTTATTACCACAAGAAACAGATAAGGATTCATTCATCAAAGATAATCTCCTGTTTTGATATTGTTTATCCACTGCTGCTGACTAAGTGTACACGAGCTCTGTCAAACTCCTCAAACCTCAGCCGGGGAACTTTCCTGCCACTGCAAATAGACTACAACAAGAAACGATTACCAGCTACAGGAATGTGCAACCTCAGACACACTACTGCAGTGTAAATAGTCAGCTAAGCAGTTAAGGGAAGATAACATTCAAACAGCCAAACCTTGGTTAGCTTTAACACTGTATCCACTGCCATTCCCTGCTAAAAAGTGATGACAATAGGGTGTGTGTATGTCAGTTAAGAGTGACATGCAAATTTGCTGAAACATCCGGGTTGGGTTAGCACAGACCCAACTTCCTCCCAACTGAAGAGAGTTTGTCAAAAATGTCCTGAATTAAGTCAATGGTTATGATGGTGGATTTTTAAGCTCACCACCTCAATGTAAGAAAAACTATGATTTAGCTTTGATATTAAACCCAGATATTGATTTTCTGCCTGTGAATCACACCTCTAGTGTGCAGGTGTAGACAAAAGTGTGCAGGGCATTAAACTTCAAAGCCACTGACTTGAGTCCTGAAGACACACTAGGCATTATTCCTACCAAAAACATTCATTTATCCTACACCAGACTCATCACAATAAACAGATTATAAACCCTACACTGTGCCAACCTGTCACAGCACGACTTCAGCACCTGTTAGAAACAACTGCTGCCAACTTCAGTCTTGCATTATTGAGGGGTGGCCCAACATTTCCTGCAGGTTAGCACATGAAAGGCTTTTTCCTTACACTACAGTAAACCATTTTAATGAGCCACGGGTCAGAAACATGAAAGCTGCCACAAAACTTGATTCCATGCAGTCTGGACAATACTAAAATTTTGTATGGTTGAGTGATATGTCAGGTTACTAATCAGCCAATAGGGGCCCTTTCATACATGGTACTTTGCAGGTGAGTCATCACACCAACAGTGTGTGTCCACAGGGTTTGCACAGCAGTACACCTAAGGCGTGTCATGTTGGCTGCTCCTTATTTGTGTACAGTTAACATTTCAACTACATTATGTAAAAAGGGGCATCCAGTAATACTTGTCACGTTTGGAAACTCCCAAAAAAGCTAACTGTGATCGAGCTCATACAAAAGCTGGTTCATCTTATTTGTCACCTCAAATGCTTTCAGAAACACATTTCAGTTAACTATTTTACTAATATAGGAAATTAGTTTCTTAACTAGATGCCATGTTGATTCCATCTTGTGTGAACCCCTTTAGGTATGAGGAGTGAGGTTGGTTAGGTTTAGGGAGAATATCAAGGCAAGAGTATGATGGGTCATGTCCATAGTCACTCCAATAACAACGAAAACATGATGTCATATTTCCACAATATGCATCCTCCCTTAACAAATTTATTCACAGTGTAACCTGTAGATTTAATTGGTCAGAAGTCAAGAGATGAACTCTGATCTCTGCAATGCTTGAAATACAGTCTGAATGTGAAAATGTTCTATTTTGTATCAGGTTCCTTCTTCAGGGAAAAAGAGCACCTGTCAATCATCCATCAAAACCAACCTGTAGTACGGCCCGGTGGATATGAACCATGAGAAGATAAATATCCTATCAGGTATCAAAATGTAGTTAAATGTAAAAAGCAATCCTTCCCATTTCTTCTTCATCTTGTGAATGAAATGCTTTTAAAAACACTCCCGACTTGTAGCAACAACACATAATTTGACCTACTGTAATCAAGCATGTTTCAAGTCTTTCCAAGCTACTTTGCAGTTTGTACTGAAGAGGAAAGTATAATATCAGTTTGAAGGTGTATGGCATACAGACTCTAATAATGGAAATGTCATCTATTCTCTTACAAATTCTCTATACTTGGAAATACTTAAAATTCATAATTATTTAATATGTACAGTTAACTTAAGTTCAACTTATAAGTTTAACTTATTTGTTGATTGTTTTTTGTATTACAAATCTACAAAGTTTAAAAAAAAAAACTGTAGGGGCCTGAAAGCACAACAAAATGTAGTGGAGTAGAAGTATAAAGTGCCATAAATGGAAGAAAGCTGCTCAAGTAAAGTCCAAATACGTCAGAATTGTACAGTACTTGAGTAAATGTACTTAGTTAGCAACATTCTACCATTCATTACTTTTGGACAGCTAAAGGTAGTGATGACATTTAGAGTAGAAATGGGAACAGTGGAAGGCTATTTCTGTTAGTCAAGAAGGGTGCTTTTAAGGTCTCCTTTTTTTTCATTCGGAGGTAAAATTATCAACAAACATATCAGGACAGACAGTAGCCTAATTAAACACGTCAGTGTGTAGACTAGGTTTTGGGGTTACATAGATACGGGTCTAAAGGGGGTTGAGGAGACAGATCAGTCCATGGACTCTTGAACTGTTTGTCTCTTCTTTCAGACCAGACAGGAAGGATTTATTTACCGATTGACCATTTTTACACTCACCTCTCTCGCTATGAGATTTAGGGCATCGTCCTCTGCCGTCGACCTCTCCTTCTTGGTCGATCTTTTCCGTCCTGTGCCCTGAGTCCCCATGTTTTCTCAAATACTTATCCACTCACTGTTGATAAAGTCACACTCGGTGGTCCAAAAAGCGCACTGAATAATCCAAACAGAGCTAGCGAGAAGAGTGGCTCTCATGTGTCGCTAAAATATCAAGTTAAAGCCGAGGGAGTTAAACAAACCGTGGCTGGTCGCGTTCACAGCGTGGGTCATTGTCATACATCCGTTTTTACACTTCTTCCTGTGTTTCTGTAACGACGCACAAACTCGAGACGAAGTCTGGTTCAAACTGTGTCTGTGACTGGCAGCATCTGCCCCACGTGCGCTTCTTCTGGTAGAAATTCAGTCAGAAGCGTCCACTATTACTCCTCACTGCCCCTTTAAACCGTACCTGTCTGTCATTCTATGAACATAAAACAAATACCGACTTTTACATAAAAAAAATAATGAAAACATTAACTGTAGCTAAACGAGCATTGTCATAACGTTTTAAAATGTCTCGTGCTTCTGTAGCAGAAGTAAGACTCCACCACCTGACGGATTCACAGCGAGAGACTCGAACCTGTCACACTGACGAACTTCAAAGCCTGTTCTCAATCACGCTGCCTTCACGGGATGTCGGATTTTTTTAACCTACAAGATAAAAGATGGCCATTTTTGCAATTACCACACTGCTAGAGCAGAACTTTCATTGGGTCCCCAAATAACTTAATCAATAGCCTACTATTTAGGTTTTTGTAGGCATACTGTTTGAGTGACTGTAAAGAAAATCAGTTCATTCATGTATGTATGTATGTATGTATGTATGTATGTATGTATGTATGTACGTATGTACATATGTACGTATGTATGTATGTATGTATGTATTTATGTATGTATGTAAATACCAGAAAACATGCTGTAATATGACATGTAGCCTATCATTATGGATATACAAAACTATCCACATCAGAATAGCAGATTTTGGCCATATTGCTCAGCCCTACTGTGTCCTAGTCTTAAAATTGTAATGTTCCCTCTACAGTTAAAGAAAAAAAGAAGAACAGTTATTTACAGTGAATCAAATAATGCCTTTTCTTGATGTCCATTTCTTGAATAAGATCATTCCTTTTTATTATGATACTACTCTGGACCCATAAACTGCTAATTACCCAACATCTTAGCCTACTATTTATTTTTACCCAGCTTACCTACTCATATTACTATGTTGCACACTGCTGAAGGGCTGCTAAACAGATTTTCATTGTAAAAAGCAAAATTGCAATGAAGATCTATTCTTTCTATTTTATTCCAATTAAAGCAATTAATGTGAAGTTTTTAAGAATCCTAAGTTTACGCAGAGCACTTGAATGCAGCATCAACCTCTGTACGGGGACTCCATACATGTTCAGGGGTTGAGTTTCAGCCAGAAACCACAGCTCTTGCCTGGGCTATCGCACTCTCTCACACCCCCTCTGCTATTTTTAATGATGACCAGCAAACTCTAAAAACAGTCTTGAGTTTCTTAAAGAGATAGACAATACCTCAGTTTGAATGAGTACAATGTAGATCCCACAGTCTTGAGGTAATGGTCCAGTATAGCATGTCTGGGATAGTCAATAGTGAGCTGATTGTGACCTCACTATTCACTTTTTATATCTTGTTGTATCAGTGTTGTATTTGGAACTCCTATAATATAGCCTAGAGCTCATACTTACAGTTCCCATACAATATTTATAGTTAAAGTTTGCATTAATAGCACCTTTCATTTTTAATTTAATTTATCTAATTGGTTAATTTCATTATGGTATTGATTATATTGATTATGAAATCACATAGTCTGTTTTATTCAGTTGGCAAGTTGTTGCTGCAGTCTTGCAACTACAACTAACTTTCGTCAATGCCAATTATTTTTGATTCAAAATTAAAAAAAAGTGGCAATAATTGAAAGGATAGATTTAATACAGGCACATACTTACATACTGTGAGCCTGACACTTTAAGATATTAATGCTGCAATGACGCCCTCCTGTGTTGATACAGTGTTATACAAGGAGATACACAGAAGGACACAGTTCCACTGCAGACTGCAGAATCTCAGAGAAGCTTATGACATACGAACACACATACCATCTGTGATTAATTTCGAATAACATACATTAATTATTTACCATACAACATATTTAGGAATTTGTAATATACTGGGAATTCATCTAATATGTAAAAATTATATAAAAATAAATGTTTGACCTGTATGTAAACATAACTACATTCAAAATAAGATGAAAATAGAGTTTGCTTGTGACATATAGCAGTTAAATTAAACTAGGGAAGTAGAAAATAATGACTAATTTGCAAAAAGACCACAATTTCAACATAAGTCATTTGCATACCTTAAAATTCCCCATGTGCAGTTTACGATAAACACTGATTATACACTTGTAGTCATCCTGTGTGAGGTCTAATGAGCCAAACAGTCATGATGCATGTGATTTCTACCCTAGAATGGCCAGGGAAGTTTTATGGCTCAGTGGTGTCTGTATACAAGGAAGTGAAACATTCTGTTGGCCTTTTACAAGTTAAGACTGGACTTTGGTTTTACTTTTATTTTCTGCAAAGTAAGGCGAAGCTGGCACAGCCTCAGACTCACAACAAAAAACTCTTCTATACAGTTTGGAGTAGCTGCTGCTTCTTAACGGGAAAAAGACTTGAGGAACCTCTTGGACTAGGTCTATTGTGTTCATTTGTATTTTCTCTTCACGTAAACTAGACTTTTGATGGGGGAGGCACTCCCAAGGGTGCCAGGAGGTACTCAGCTCCGCAGTGACACTGTGAGTAAACCAGTGCAGACCCTCAGAGTTAAGATGGTTATTCTGGGGAGCTCTGGCGTTGGAAAGTCCAGCCTGGCACTGCGGTTTGCCAAGGATGACTTCAGGAATACATCACCTACTGTAGGATGTGAGTTCATGTCGCTTGCAGCTTTCTGATAGCAATGGTTATACAGTATAGGGTGTCCATAAAGTCTCTTTACAATTAAAAAAAATATTACAAAGGCAATTGATGAGATATCTGAATCAGATCAAAGTTTTTGTTGTAAAGAGACTTTATGGACACCTTGTATATCACAGTGAAATGTATCCTTCATATACTACACTAAAAGGAGTAAAAATGTTTAAAATGTTGTGAATTCACCTATTTGCTGAAATGCATTTGAAAATATAAGGTGAATAGGAAGTAACAGTCAGGAGAGGGTTAGCTCATCTTAGCTTAAGGACTGTAAATGTTGGAAACAGCAAACATAACTCTAACAAAAAAACAGGAACTGCCTTATAAAACCTCAGCATTTTTGCAAATCAACAAAATCTGTATGTGAAAGGTAAAAATTACAATATGTGCCTAACTTTTTCTTGTCAGGAGGCATTGCATTACAGCTGTATTTTGCGATATCATGTGAGAATTGTGTCTTCCACTGGCCACTAGTGGTATTGCAGCAAAAAAATCCCCCTGTAGCCCCAAAGGGAATATTCTGCATCCACTGTTTTAATAGAGACATTTGTAAAACAGTTGACAAGACACCTCAAACTACCAACAAGGTTAATGGAGTGTTGCAGTGTTAGATTTTGAACACTACCAACTCCCAACCATGGTGATACTAATTTCCAAGTTGGCAGAAAAACACAATACTTCATGCTGCTCTATCATCTATTTTCTTCTAAATGGGACCATTATTTACACAATAACATCATATTATCTTGAAGAAGACTTGAAACTAGTGATTGAGACCATAACGTTGGCAATAGATTTTATTCAGAGGTAATTAATCAAGTGAATAGTAATCTCATTTTTTGCATTGAGATAGACAGGCACAGACTTCTTTTGCAACCCCTATTTGCGACCTTGTTGGAATTTTGAAAGATTGCGATCTCAAAGCACTTCTGGGTTGCTTCACTGCTCAGACTAGAATGGTTGCCTCCTGCATATGTTTTAAGTGAGCAAATCCCATTGGACTGAATGTGAACCACCTTTGGTTCTTTTTATAAAACTACAGGCAGTTTGACCAATCAGCTTCCTGTGAGGAGTTACTGGCAGCTGAGGGAATGTTAGGTGTGTAAGTCAGGTGTGTATTTAGAACATTATTACTATCATTGTCATTATCTTCACTGAGAGAAGAGAAAAGAATGGCACTGAAACCAACAAGAGATTTTTACCGCTCTCTGACTGGCTTTGGGAACTTATGATAGACTGATAGACGGATGGTTCATCCAGCCACTTGCCAGGGAATTTTCTTTTTTTCTTTTCAAATAATATCCAGTTATGGGACAGTCCACCACTAAAATCTGATTGGCCAACCCATTATCCTAAACTTTGATTTGCTAGCAGGATGTCAGTTTGAACCAACTGTTTTATGAGTTATATTAAAAGAAATTCCCCTTGGCGATAAATAAAATAATTTTGATTTGATTAAAAATGTAAATACTGGAATGTAATAAACAGTAATATATGGTAATGTAAGTGATTAAAGTAGATACAAGTAGCCGAGTTGATTCAGAAAAAATAAGTCGAGACTATTCGATGCGCCCGCACATACAAAGGTCAGTGCCAAATTTGGACAAACCAAGTCAAAAAGGTTTGGTGTGTCATGGAAAATGACTTCCTGGAAAAAAAACACAACTTGCTATTTTAACATCAGTATTTTTAAAGAATAAAGACACAGTTTAACTTGAACTTAATATGTGCTAGTCGGCATATTTTTTTACTAGCTGTTCGCCAATTGTTTCCGGACTTTATGCTAAGATAGGCTAACATTTCTTGGCTGTAACTTCCGAACACACATATGGACATTGTGCCAAACTTGATGTTTGTCATCCATCATAGTTTGATAGCTGTAACTTTAACATACACATGTTCTGATCTACTGATTCTCAAAAACATTTTCTCACTAGCTAAATTGCAAGTGTGATAATGGTATAATTGCAAAAGAGTCAACATAGAATAAATGAATTCCCTCTGGTGTCATTGTGCTGTCTGTTCCCCCTCAGGTGCCTACCTGACCCGGGTGGTGCATCTGAGTAACGTCACGCTGCGCTTTGAGATCTGGGACACGGCAGGACAGGAAAAATACCACAGTGTCACCCCACTTTACTACAGAGGAGCCCATGCTGCACTCCTGGTCTATGACATCAGCAAAAGGGTAAAAGGAATAGACGCTTGGCCATGACAGTGTCTTATCCCGGCTGGTGCTCATACCAGTGTGTGTTTGTGTCACTACAGGAAACATTTACCAGAGCTCAAGTGTGGCTTAAAGAGCTTGAGAAACAATACATCCCAGGATCCACAGTCATATGGCTGGTAGGCAACAAGGGAGACCTGGCACAGGACCGACAAGTCTCAGTGCAGGTACAAACACAGAAAATCACCTTCCTCCACCGAGTCACATTTAATCAATCTATGATTGTCATTTCCTGGTTTCCTTATGTCATCACACAGGAAGGACAGAGTCTGGCCAATGACAAAGGCTTATTGTTTACAGAGACATCAGCCATGTCAGGGGATCAAGTTGGAAAGCTGCTAATAAGTGTTGGTAAGTAAAGCTGTTTGAGGAACTGTGATTGAGAACAGTTGAGAATTTGCCCTCTGGGGCTCATTAAAGGTTTATCTTATCTTATGATTTTTATTGCCCCAACTGTGTTTTGCTCCCAGCAAGTTCCACCCATAGACTGTATAAAGAATGGACGACACAGGATTTATAACCCTTAGAATAAATATTTTTGGCGAAGGAACTGAACTGAATCCGTTTGTGAGAATTATCCATTCATTTCTCAGTTCAGTTAAGATCTGAGTTACTCACTGAGTGACTGATTCAAGTCATTGGTTGGAAAATAGTGTGTTTATTCAACTAAATTCTCAGCTCACTTCACAAACAACCACTTTCAGTTCACTAGTAAGTGAGCTAAACTGAACAGAGGAAGTGGGGCTCGCTCTTTTTCCCAACATACCATTGGTCGGATGGTCTAAAAAAAAAAGTCACAGTGGAGTCCAGAGACGGCCTACGTGTTTCTTAAAATATTATTATTTTACAACGGTTGGTTCTGCACACAAACATTTGGTTAGGTTTAGAGAAAGATCATTTCTTGGGCTGTCGGAACAATGTCATGCCACCTGGACAAACACTATATTATATTTAATTTCTATGGACTGAATTGATTATTTGATCGTCCTTTAAGTGCCTTTGCTGTGGAGAAAGTAAAACATGTTTCAGTCCCATACTGACATTGTTGCAAAGAGCTGTCCCACTCCTGTTTATACCATTTCAAGCTCTCGCAGCCTCTCACTCTAACACTTACCAGGTGATACCAATGGTTTGGGGGGGGAGACGCGGACTCATTTGCAGTCTGAAAATAATGTCTGACAGATTCATCTCAGGGAACAAATGCCCAATGACCAAAACAAAGACCACTCATCTACCACTAGAGAGCAGTAGATACAAATATGAGAAGCACAAGTCATCTCCAATCTGATATGATGAAAACTACTAAATATTGTCAAAGTCAATGTCTGAGGTGCCAGTTCTCTTTTAAAGCTCAATCACCCTATAGCCTCTTAAATATCTGCTTGTTCCATTGTACTACAGATGTGATTGTGATGAGATGGTAACAGAGCATCTATGTTTCAGCCCACACAGTGTTCGAGTGCATCGGAGAGCAGCAGGGAGGTCTGTCAGAGTGGCAGGAGGCAGCACATGTGGATCTGCGTCACAGAGACACATTCAATCCTTTTGCAACCTGCTGCAAAGTTGGACCCTAACCTGTCACTGTCAGTTGTACTGGCTGTTGTCTTTGTTTCTCTGTCTGTCTTCTTCATTTTAAAGCTGCACTTATAGGAAACATATATGTAGGTGGTATAAGTACAAGAAAACATCTCAATTAAGTAGGACTTGTACATTCTGAATTCTGTGGTTCTCCTCCTGTTTGAACCTACTCCTATCCATTGTGATGGAAAGTAGCCAAGGAACATATTTTTCTTGGAGGCGAGAAAGACTGGAGGCCAAAAACCTACTCAATATTATCCACGCAGGATAAGTCTTTGGCTTTTGTGCTACAGTTGCTTTTGATAGGGATCTTTCCACAGCAGTTCCATTAGTTGCACTGATTTTCCTTCGTGGGTTTATGATCAACCCCCTCGGTGTTTGTCACTAAACCAGATGTTGATCTGATACTAGTTCTCTTCATTCAGTGTCTCCTGGCTGGGATCAGACTGAGTGGATATCCCCCAAGCAATGTTCAGTGGTTTGTGTGAGTGTGGTTTTACAATTTTCCTATTTTACCCACTGTCAAGGTTAATAAAGATGATAATAAAGATCATAATAATCCTTTTTTTTTTAGCAGCCCATGTTTTGAAAGTACTTCCACTGTAACAATGTGCTATATTATGCTGGTCTGGAGTTTGAAATGATTTCATTTGTACATACGTGGGTGGGTTAGTGACAGAAGTAATGTAAGTGATACATACATTTGCTCAACTTGCATAACTTTATGTAAATAAAGAACTCCAAAATGTTTAAAATATTTTCTTTTTTCACTGGGTATCATTTTTTCGTCCTGTTCTTTATTCCTGCCAAGTCATGATTAACTGAATAGTGAGATTGTTGCCTTTAAAGAAATAGTTTGACATTTTTGAAAACTTGCTTTCTGTCCAAGACTGAGATAAGATATTTATTAAGTCGGGGAAGCGAAGAAGGGAGAAGCAAGGAAACGGAGTATAAAGCTAGAAAAGTCACTTTCAAGTGTGTCATCGGACTATTTTAGCTGAACTGTAATGATAACCCCATATGTTTTGCTGGGGAATGGGCTGAAAGAATCTGCTATGCTTTGCATTAAACTCATTATGCTTGTCAATCAGGATTTCACACTCCTTTAACAACCAACAAGATCTCCACCTAAATGACAGAATAGATTATTGTCAATCCCGCCCATAACGACACATATGAGTGGTTGTAAAAAAGGCTGAAGTTTTGGTCAATTTATCCTACAAAACCACTGAACTAGGTTTAGGGCAAAAAACTTTCTGGCCATAGCTTAAACAGCAAATAGGTGAAGTTTTTATGTAACGGAAGCAATGGAAGTTATGTTAAAAATTGTTTATTTTTGTGTTCACGAAGGACATGGACCTTGTTCTCCTGGGTTAAAGTCTGCCGTTTGTCCCTCCCACCTCGTAATGTGACATCCACCATTTAAACTCGCCGCCAATCACTACTACTACATTAGCAAGATATCGGCGGAGGAGAGTCTTAAACGTAAATATTAGTTGTATTTTGCTGCCTGTACAAATTCACTATATTGACGTCTTTGAGGGGAGACTAGTCTGTAACTACAGTTCGTTTTAATTTGTCCTTTGTCCTCCATACAGAGTAACTTCTCTCCCCTGCAGTCAGCCACTGGCGCTTTGAACAATGTTCTCCACATGGATGGCTCCAAATGTGGACTTTTTTACTGCTTTCTGATTTAAAACATTGCAGAGATCTAAGATAATAATCGTCAGAGAAACAAAGCTTTATTGTGCTGATTGAAACCAAGCTCCTGTAAGGCCTGAGGGGCCGCCAGTCCCCATTTGGTTTCGATGGCTCACAGAAACAAAGAAACACCTCACACAGAGTAGATAAAATGCAGGGAAATGATTTGGTTGTCATTACGAGCGGATAAATCTTGTGAATAAAAAACATCAGTCCTGCTGTTTCAGATTGAGCAGATGTTGTGCAAAGCCCTCGAGTGATCTAAAACAAGCTTTGATGAATAAACTGTTGAACTATATACACAACCGAAGTGAACCAACGCAGATCTGCAGAATGACGTACTGATGAAGGATTCCGCTCTTGATTTAATTAAAGGTTTTTTTTTACTGCAAAGTAATGAAATACCGTGTTGAGAAACATAAATTGAGTGCTTCCTTAAATGTGGTTTTGAAAATAATCTGATTATCAGGTCCAGTGTGTCTGATTTAGCATATTTGCACGGATTTGGTTTTAGCAACACATTTTCACAAGTTTTTTACTTTTCACCTTGTCTTGTGGACATGAAATCTTTTCCTAAAAATTATATCAAAGGCCAGTTTTACTACGATTTTTATTGTTTTAAAAAAATGAATTTACATAATGTAAAATAACTTGTACTATATATTCACAATCTCCTCTACATTCTCAATAAAACCCCACAAATGAGCAATGTGATGAATGAACACAATTGATAATCAATCATCCTTAGAATTTAACTGTGTAATCCAAACATCGGCGTCAGTTTCAGCTGTTGGTCTGTAAACTCTGGCCGTGATGAAAGCCAGATGCTCATTCCTCCTTGCAGCTTTTCGGCCAAACCTCCCCAAGGGTCTGATCCCCCTGCCTCGATACCAGGAGGCATCGATGTCTCGATCTGGACAACAGAGACGATGGAGGAACATTACAAGAGGAGACAAACCCCAGATCTCATCCTGTTTCTCCCGTGTCCCCTGAACTGGCTTATAACAAGCAACCATGGCAGTCTTAGGAATAATAACTTATCCTCTGAAATATGATATAACAATAGTGTACCCTTTATAATATGCAAATTATAACATGAAAAAAGAAAAGATGAATGTATGGAGACCCAAAGTGCTCAAAATGAAATACAATCTAAACAGGAGTTCATTTAAATTTCAATCCAGCATTTTTGTGGTCACAATGCAATTTTTCGCTTAGGTTGTTAAACTTCATAAATGAATCAGTAGTTGTAAAATCTGCAAAGTTAAAAGATTGATCATCTGACAGCCAATCACAGCACAGCTTCATTTGTCTTGAAAGACAATCAAAGACTTTGTGAAGAGAAGTTTTTGGAAATGACAACAGAAAAACTCGAAATGAATAAAAATAACCAGCAATGCACTATAATGTGAGATAAACCTGCATAAACCTTTTCACATTTCATTATAATGAGACAAGTTTTTAAATGTATGAAATGTTTTGGATATTATTACATGTTAATCTTGAACACTTTTGCTGTCTGTATAATTTGGGCCATAAATAGGGGATCCCTTACTTCTGATGATCATGGAACCGTCTCGATAAGATCCAGTCAGAGCCTGACTCAGCAACAGCAGGACAGCACAGAGGACTGCACACACCCTCATTCTTCCTGACCTGTAGCCAGACAACAGACATAAAGCCACATCTGAACCCAGAACATCGCGTCATATGTCAGTTTGCAGCTGGGTTGGAGAGCATCACAGACTCAGCAGACAGTTTGAATTGACTTTCTGGCTACACTTTGCCCTATCTGGCATAACTACTGACACAAACAGTATTTGACCAGATTTTGCAACTCACAGGAATGTTGAACAAATATGAAAAATTACCGTCTGGAAGATTTCTTTCGTCAGATAGTTTGCCAAACCAAGCTGGCTGTGTTTCTCGAGCTCCCAGGGGCTGAACAGGTGCAGGAAGGATCCTTCTGTGCCTGTAGGTGGGAAAGGTCAGCCTGTTGTAAATCCCAACAACTGGACACAAAGAAAGTGTTGTCTGTAAGCGAGCTCTTACCTGCTCTGTGAGGTGGATGAGGTGGATCTCAGTTTATCAGCTCATGCATCCTCTCTTTATATTTCAGCAGGAGGGGCAGACATGTCTTCACATGCTGATGTCACTCACCTCTCAAAGACAATGCATGACACACAATTTTTCTATATGGAGCTGCTCAATGTGTGTGTGATTTAGCTTCCATTGGATCAGCATCACCAAATCCAAAAAGGTTTGAATGAAATGGCAGATTTTGGATTTGGAGGTGTCATTGGATTATATAACATAAAATTATACAAGAAGTTAGACTTTAAATTTGTGACATTTTTAAAAAATTTGCTCTTCACTTCCCAGAATCATCTATCAGAAAATCATCTGGAAATACCGTCTACATTTCTGTAGGTGTTGCTCTTCTTTTTGGTCGGTAATGGCAGCCAAGAGCCAACCTCGAGGCCTGATAAGTGAAGTGCCTTTCACCTGCATTATTTCTAATGGCCAGCAACTGCACTGGTTGCAAAAAGGAATCTGACAATATCAAAGTTTATGAGACAATGAGCGTACTTCTCACTTGATTTATTACCTCAGTAGACATTCTCATTATGAGTATATGATCTCATTCGCTAGTTTTAACTCAACTTCAGCACAACATGATGTTAATTTTGTAAATTATCATCCAATTTAGATCAAAATAGACAATAAAGCAGGATATCCTGTCAAGCATGACAGACACTTAATAAGTAATGTGTATCTATGGCACAGTGTACAACCCCATTTATAATAAAGCTGGGATGCTGTAAACACAGTACAACAAAAAGATACTTTATATTCAAACCACAGTCTATGATTCAAACTGATAAAAACAGAATGCATGAAATTCCAAAATTTTTTAATGCAGGTTGTGCATTTAAACAGTGGACTCATATGTACTGGCTTTTCACATTTTCTGGTAAGTACATTTTGCTTTGAGCATTTTTTATGGGAACAACCTAGCTAGCTTGTTTTAGCATTTACTAGGCCTAACTTCTGGACTGATACATTCTCATCCCAACTTGTCTGATACCAGCGCACAAAGCGCCCTTTGGTTGTGGTTTTGAATTTGTCAGACAATGTGTCAGTTTGCTCTACTTACTTGCATAGTGGCTTTCCAGAAAAAAACTTTCCTGTTCAGTGAAAGTATTTAACTTTAACTAAGGTTAATGTTCCCATTGTGGGACTAACAAAGGAATATCTTGTCTTAAAGGAACAGGGTTGGGCTTGAAAACAACCACTTCTGCATTCAACTCCCGGACACGATTACACAGGTTGACTCCACATAACAACACTGACTCTTGGTTTCACATGGTGCATAAACACTGGTCTTTTTCTTTTTTTTAACGTTCCACCACCCTGGAATGTCCATTTCCTCACAGATGTGAAGCGTGTGATGGACCTTGAAAGCAGGAATTCTTCCTGTGGAGTCAAAATAGCATCAGGGATGTTCAGTCATGTAAAGACATGACACCCCACAACTAAAACTGAAATATATAAATGAGAAGAGGACTGTGTGATGATGCCAAACAAATGAACCATGACAGGTAAGTGTGGTTGCTTAGGAAACTGCCAGCACTGTGACAGCAATAAAAGCCTGATCTGAGAGCATTGCACATTGTATATTGATGTTACATTTTAGTCACAAAGGTCACTTACATTAATGGTTAAAAAGAAAAGAAAATGACAGTATCATTTTAAGTGATAAATAATTTAATATGTCTTAAGGGATAAACAATGTTAACACATAATTTCAATTAAACACATAATTGAAGTGAAGTTTTGACTGAACATACAGTGAACAAAACATGTTTTTAAAAATCTACAGAGGGTTGATTAATTTACGGACAATCAGTGACCGCAAAGGCCAGAGCATTTCTATCATTGTCATTCAGTAACATTTGACCAACATGGAAACATCTGCATTTGTGTGTTTCTACAATCTTTTATTTCAATGTATCTTTCGTTATTCCACCATCTGTTTGCGACACTTAATTAAAAAAATTCAAACATACAAAAATAATGCTATTCCTATATCACTGACTGTGACAAAATGCAACAAGAACATTTATTATTGTATAATGCACATTACTGACTTGATGATAAAAGTAATTGATTGTGTTGTTTGCATTTTTATTATTGCAAAACATTAGAATTACTCAAATAAATCATGTATACTGCCAGTTTTAAAAATCAACCAAGTCCCAATTTGAGGAGCATTTTCAAATGCAATTTGTTTATTATTATTATTTATATTTACTGGCATAAATACATTTGTGAAAAAGGAAGATGGGAACATTGTTAAGTTTACCATAAATGTGTTTTGGATTTTGCAAAACACACACAAAGAACGTGCATCAGTGTCTGCATTTATTTGATTCATATGCATCGAAACAACTTCAGTAACCCATATTAAACCTGCCTTACTCCCTATGATATCATTCAATATTTGAAATCATTTTTACAGATAGTAGACTTGCAAGTGTTGCAGATACTATTCAAACATCATTACATATATATTAATATATATGATTTATTGCACAGATTTCGGACTGGCTGCAAATAGCAAAGTTTAAGGTAAAGTAAGGTTTAGGTAATTTATGTCTTCATTATGTTTCATGCCTTCATTTTTACAATGATAATATTGGAATAAATAACTACATTTTAGAATATAACAGCATCTGTGAATGCTTAGACACATTAAGGTGAAAGCATGAACTTGCATGTTAATGTTGGTACACAAGATGCAGGTGTAGCAATGTTAGTGCAGATCAGGTGTCACTCCAGCATACACTATAAACATGGTATAGATCCATCCTAGTAAAATAGATTTAAATATAAACTTAAGTCCTCCCAGTGAAAGTCTCTCAATCTCTTTGATTCCAGCTGATCAGTTGATCGCAGACAGTAATAATGTGGTCAGATAATGCTCAGCCTCCTCCTCAGGAGCCCTGCGTCATTACCGGTTTCTGCAAACGAAGAGACACACAGACAGGAACAGATGATGATTGGCTGTGTAATGATTAGATAATCAATCGGGTCATGCTTTGATTGGGTTATGAGATCATTGTTAGCTATGAGATCATTTATAGCAACTGAGACACAAACAGAAATATGACAGGAACTACAAGTTTTCTAATGTCTGTGCAAACCTGCAGAATCACTGCAGAATCACATGTCAGATGTGAAGGCTGTGAATGATTACACAGGCTGAAGAAAAGAAACTTACAGGATACTGGCAACAGATTTTATTTCTCAATGTTGGCCAGTGTGCAAGTTTTTTTTTCTTTTGGAAGTTCAACCTCAGTTCCTATAATAAGTCTATAATGAAAGTGAGTATCTTAAATATTGACACTCAGAACCTTAAGGACAAAAACGTCCAAAACACACTACAACGAATAAAAAAAAAATTAAAAAAATAGGACTTTCAGCACAGAGCACTGGTTTCAAGTAGTAAAGTTCAAGTTCTTTAGTACTTTCCAGATTGAGCCTTTTTCTTATGTTTGCCCTATGGGGCAAATACATGCTATATGCATGTTTACACTAGGGACACTGCTGCTGTATTATGGAGCATGGCAGAGTTTAATGTAATATTTTGTCATTAAACAAAAAACAAATGTATGGATATCTATGGAGGGTTAGGACTAACAAATAGTGATAAAAAAAGCTGTAATGGTTGTCTTGGCCCTGGACTGCTGGAGACTAGACCACAGCTTGCTTTCCAACATAACAACTTATCTTGTTGCATTCGGCCAATAAAAGTTTTTTTTTCATAGTTAGGAGCATTTTCTTTTTCT
>CAFUXE010003112.1:71191-85452 GCA_903364295.1 Serranus cabrilla | reverse complement strand
CATGTGTTTAAAATGATTTTTCTCAAGTAGAAAACACATTATGGTATTTATGATAACATTAAACAGACTTCACATTGTTTTCTCCCTAATCTAATTCAACCTGTGATGGTTCTCAGTTGTTTTGGAAGGAGCCATGCACGACTTTATATTAATCTAGGCAAAACGAAAGTTGTGTGTAAAAGTATAAACATAATAATTCATAAAAATAAAGTTGGCACATTGATCACTGATTCTCAATAATGCATATGTACACAGAAAATGTACTTGATTGGAACAGAAGAAGCAAAAACTAAAGGAAAATACAACTATTAAAACCAGCAAAAAGCCTGATTCGAAACCAACCACCAGACGTTCCAGCGGTAGAAGAAGTCAAAGCCCAGTGTCACCAGTAAATGAAGAGTTTGTTTCCAACTATAGACAATATCCATTTGGAAAAAACAAAACAAACGCTAAATAAAAATACTGTCACACATGAAAATACACTTCTCTGATTTCCTGCCAAGAGATGAGGAGATCAAATCCATTACATCTATCAATTAAATATAAGGCTACAGCTAGCAGCCAGTTAGCTTAGCTTAGTATAGGGCAAGCTAACTAACTAGTTAGTGAGCTGTAAAGGTGCTGATAGCAGATATCTTTTTACTTGAGAAACAGCCAGGTTAGCTGTTTCCCCCTGGTTCAAGTCTTTATGCTAAGCTAAGCTAAACTAAGCTGATAGACTCATTGTTCTAGCTAATGTGCAGGCATGAGAGTGCTATTGATTTTCTTTGCTAAGTCTTAGCAAGTATGTGAGTAAGTGTATTTCCCAAATTCAATATCTTTAAGACAGATCATCCAGACTTTTATAGCTCTAAATACTTTTGTCAGTTTAGATAAAGTTTTTTCCAAATGGTAGCTATACAATGTTGGAAGTGAACTCTTCACTGCACCCAGCACCGTGTAGACGGGTCATACCGCACTGGTAGCCCTGGTCTTGGGCTTGGCCACTGGGTTCCTCTGTGTCAGGGAGCCCCTGTAGAGGGAGTTCCTCACAAACCTGTCCACCTGGCCTGAAAACACAGCAACGGCATTGTACAACCATATTCTACCGGCACTAAAAACAGTGAAGTTATGAAGCCTTTGTAATTTTGTTACAAAGGTTAAATTGTGAGTACAGATGAAGGACATAACAATAACATGAATGGGGAAGTAGCAATGGGAGAGTAAATTATAAACATTAAGTCCTCTCCTAATAGCAATACTTGAGTCCAAATTTCCAGAGTAGAGCTTCTCAGTGGCAAACTCATTATGATTATATGTACATGCACAATATATTCCAGCGTCTGCCCTTATTCTCAAACATACAATATTCCTACCAAGCTGTTTACATTGCTCAAGAAAATGGATCTTTTACTAATATTCTGGTTTGCTTTAACCATTTATATGCAATTGATCAACATATGGACATGTTAAAGCCACTTCTGCCATATTGCTTCCTTAAAAATAGGATTTTTAACATTTTTCCACTTGCAGACACATGTTGGATCCTGTGAACACGGCCAACCTTAACAATATCTGCATTAACCACATGACTAAATGGAAAATGCTTAATCCCTAATATGCTGATTTCATGATCCCTTTCAAATTACAAATACCGTCATATCTCGGGATAATGGTGGAATGGTGGATAATGTCAATGGCTATGGTTAAGTTGTAGGCAAATTGAGCCCAAATTACAGCAGTACAGCTTATCAGGGGTAAAATCCTATGGGGAGTTTAACAAATTATGCTGACCACTGTTCTGCCTCAATACATTTTCCCTTTTACATTTCAAAATGCCTGTGGGAATTCTACATGTAAAGAAGCTGAGAACCTGACATACAGCTGGGAAAATTAAAGCTGTAGAACAATAGGACACAGTGTTCACCAGTTCACAAAACAGATCATCATGTACTCTGAGTTTAACAAGGTTAAGATGTTTCGAGTCAGGCGGAAGGCCCCTGGGATCATGCTCAAGGGCAGCAGTGTCGGTTCTTACTTGTGGGAAAGTTGTGGGAAAGTCTTCTCGCTTGGATCGGGATCGCAGACTACAAGACACCAAAGCGGGGAGCAAACAGAAAAGACAAAAGTGAGAAAGAGAGAAATATATGGCCTTTGAGTCATTTTGGCACCTTGGAGGGTAAAAACATTTATCAGAGACAGACCTGCTGAAGTGTTAGAAATAATCTTATTGGCTAATTTCAATCTAAGAGGGTGGAGTCGTATTCAAGACCACCAAGTTAGTCATTACATCCACCAATAGGATTACAGCTGCCGGCAGAACAGCTCTGTTCCCAAAAATCACTCAGTTTAATACAGATATGTAAAGTATTTAATGCATTTTCCCTCTGAAATACTGGCTTAGGAGTAAAATCAAATTTTTTTTACCTTTCTCCTTTTATCCACTGGCATGCCAGCAGCATTCAGGGCAGCGATCCTGTTCTCTATGTAAGAGACCTCAGAAAAAAAACAAAGAAGAAACAGTGACTCCTCACACTTTTCTTTCTTTTCAAAAGAAATCTCAAAGCTCAGCTCAGCTTGTATTTTTTTTCCTTACCTCACTCTGAGCATTCTGGACGTTGGCAGCAGCTTGAGCTACCTGGTCCTCCAGCTGAACCAGTAAGGCTGTTGAGCCTTTGAAGCTCGCTCTGGATCCCTCCTCTAGAGGGAGCCACCTTCTCTCCAGGCTCTCTGTGGAGTGGTGTGTCTGCAAGAGAAAAGTGAGGAATTAAAAACAAATGTCAATTCATTTTTCACATAAAAAAAATTCATCAAGCATTTTTCTGGCAGTAGTGGGACTTTTATTTTCTTCATCAAAGAATCATCAGTGCAGAGATGATAAAAAGAGATGACACGCAATGAAGAGTCTACAGCTGGAGACATTCATGGTCAGTGCCTCAGCCCCATGCCACCAGTGAACCTGACCAAAGTTCCTTTGAACATAAAACCCCTGAAAGTATTGAATTCAAACCATTGTTCAAGTATAAAAAAGAAGAAAAAAACACTTTGAAAATGTGAGAATGTGAATTCCATATAACCTTCATTAGCATTAAAAATGAGCTTGCCTCACCAGTTTCTAGTGATATCAATCTGCTAAATGGCTGTTGTGATCAGTACTAATAAAATGGTTCACACAAGGCAAACTGCACCTACTTTCAGATTCTTCAGGTCAATATATCAGTCAGTGTTAGCTTACTGCAAATATATTGATATCTGGGTATATTTTGGCTGAGGAGTTACAAGTAATGTCAAAAATGTTGTGAGTAGTAATTTAGTGTCTTTATTAGTGTGTTCATAGTATGTAACCTATTATTTTACTGTTTTTACTATTGTGGTATTTACTAACTTATTTCATGTCATATTACAAAACATGCAGATCGCTTAAACTTGTGTTAACCACAAACCTTATTTCAAGGAATCTAACCACCAACCATTTGAAAATCCACATTGAGTTTAAGAGGTTAGACCCCATGGTGCTAAAATGCTGACTTACTTCCTGGTTTAAGATCTGTCATCTGTGGCGCCCTATGGTGGTGTCAGGGCAGGAAATGAAGGTACAGTAATGACAAACAAATGTTTTAAGTTGTTGTCAGGAGTGTATCTAAGAGCCATATAAACTACACCAGCTTAAGCAGCAGCAGAATTTGAATTATTACAATGAAACAAGGTCTTAGTATTTATGACAGGAAAG
Source organism: Serranus cabrilla (assembly GCA_903364295.1). NCBI lineage: Eukaryota > Metazoa > Chordata > Actinopteri > Perciformes > Serranidae > Serranus > Serranus cabrilla. The sequence goes on along the minus strand of CAFUXE010003112.1, from coordinate 81,743 downwards.
GTAACTCTCATAAACAGCACATATTGTAGCTTACTACAGTCAGTAAAGCAGAAAACACCTTTTGGTTGATAATAAGCTGCATGCAGATCAGAGGTCCACAGCAGTTGACCTTTGACCTTCCTACTGGAAACAAAACAGTCATGCTGCAAAAGGAAACACCAGGTTCAAAAGGTTGTGCCTTATCCAGTTTTAACTTCAGTGGAGTGTGTTGTACAAGCCAGTGTTATTCTTTAGAACCAGTTTGAACAGGTCACAATGTAATCCCTCAGCAGAGCACTGTAGCTTTGTGACTTTTATAAGGGGAAAAAATGCCACTGAAAGCAATTCAGACAACTTAGCACACTCTTTTTCGAGGCAATTCTGTGTTTTAGAGATCTCTGAGCAATGGTTGCAAAGGAAAAATAAATGCTAAGGGTGACTGGCTTGATTTATGACTGCAGTATGTGCTTGAAGTGGATTCCAGTAGAGGTGGTATGGAATTTCATGAGCCAGGCTGATTTCACAAAGTACAGAATGTGCAAGAGTCCAGATGTGCAGTAATGTATGTGTGTTTCTGATTAACTTTCTGGCATTAAGTGATTGTGTGTGAATGCAGATACTCTGCTGCTGATTGAATCGTGCCACAGACATCTCTACCTTCTGAGCCTCGGTCAGCTGAGGCTCCTCCCTCTCCAGCCGGCAGAGAATGATGCCCGTTCTGGATGTGGGTCTGGAGGGTATTCTGGTTGGCTTTGCATCCCCCTCTGGGCTCCTCCATGCAGGGATCTCTTGGGAGGAGTGTGGCCTGCTGGGCTCGTCCTCATCAGAGGTCAGGCTGTGGTCACTGATGTTGTCAGTCATCTCATGCAGCCTCTGTCTCAGTTGCTGCTCCTCTAAGTCCACTTCCTCACACCGAGGAAGAGGAGAGGTGCTGTTTGGAGTCGGAGGAGGCTGGCTGGTCTGCAGGCAGAGCACAGAAAATGTGGCTGACAAAAATCATCGATGTCTTTACTGAATGTTTATATTTTGTGTCTCTGTTTGATTTAAACTGCATTGCTTGAGTGGAAGCTCGTCGTTGTGGCGCCTCAATTGTTTAGCACTAAAAATAACATAGTAATTCATTTTCTATTTACAATACTGTACTATAATACCAGGACTATCAGGTTCCACCCTGCCATCCAAGAAGAGTGAAGCTCCTTTATTAGGCCTTCAGGTCTTCTATAAGGATCATCATAAAGAGGATATTGTCTTTTTGCCTGGCATGTAGTTTTAGCCTCTGTCTTTTAGTGTGAGATCATGCATGTAGCCATCATGTGTATACAATGGCAGACTCTCCGACTGTCTGAGGGGTGGATGACAGAAAAATTAAAGGGCACCAGCGTTTTTCTGGTCGATATTGCATCACTTTTTCTTAATTTAAAGATCATCCTAGAGGGCAGCTGATCATGTTTTTTCCACTTATGGACACCCTAGAGAACTCCCATTGTGTTTTCTTTATTTGTGGGCACCCTAACAGAAACTTATTAGAAAGGCACTTTTGAGGATAGTTAATCATGTTTTCCCCATTTAAGGGTACCCAGGGGCACTTTATCACACTTTCTCCACTGGGAGATATCCTAAATGGCACTTTATTTCATGGTTTCTCCATTTAAGGTCACTCTAGAGGGCACTTTAGGATGTTCTCTACATTTATAGCCACGCTAGAGTGCATTTGAAGAAGCTTAGAGGGCAACTTGGGGGGCACTTTATCACATTCTCTTCACTGGAAGGGCATCCTAAAAAGCATGTTCCCTTCATTTAAGGGCATCCTGGTGGGATTTGATAATAAAAGTCAGAAGAAAACACTGTCAGCTGTAGACAGAGCTTTTCAACTCATTATAACCACAGAGGTAGCATTTTTTAGCAACAGTTTTCTTTACTGCCCATGAAAACGACAGTCTTGTCGAGCTAAAACCAAAAGTCTAGTTTTCTTTACTTCTGTGTGAAATTCAAGGATCATTGTTCCAACAATTTTAAAATGGTAAATTAGCCACTGTCATCACTGTAAACTGCATTTGATTGAATACGATAAACTGTTGACTTGACTCCATTGGCCTGCTGTGTTGTTCTGTTTTCTGCACAATTCATATTGCCCCCACCCCACCACTAACAGGTCTCATCTCCTCTAACTACACTAATCAAATGGACATTAGCACAAGTCGTATTGCGTGTAGACTGCTCTGACAAAACCAGCGAGACATGTGTTATATGCAAATTGATTTAAGATGTGCGTTGCCACAAGAGAGAGGAAATGAGAGGCATGAGTCTATCATATATGGCTCTCATCTGAAGCAGAATAACCACTAATGACCAGACGAGCTTCAGTTCTCTGTGCGTTTACGGTTTGCTGTTTATTTTGGGCTGGTTTGTCCTCTGATGACACTGGTGTGGATTTCATAGCCCACGTCCCAATTAAAAGCAGACTCCAAACCCACATGAGACATGAGCATTGATGAGGAGGAGGATGAATATGAGTAAATGTGTGGCCCTCTTCGTTATCACAAAGCTTGAACAATGAGCTGCAAATAAAACATACTAGGATTGAATATAGTTATTTGCATAGTAAGAAATAGTAATCTGATCTTTCTCTGATCAACTTTACTGAGAAATATCACTGTTAACCTATCACCAACAGAACAAAGACATACATCAGCAAAGAAATAAAAGTAGTGAGCAGATCATTACACATCATATGGTTCCCTGCACTTTTTCTAACAGTGAATGTAGCCAAATCCTCTCTATATGTATGGAAGTGTGGCAGACACTCAGGGGTTATTCCAGTGAAAATAAGGCCAACCTCAGTATATATTCCTGTCAATCCTCACACACTTTCATTAAGTCCAGCTGTGTATGCAGCAAAAACATGTGAATGCAGCAGGGTGCTGTCTCCAGGACAGGATGTGACATCATATGCTGCTCAGCAACACATTTCTGTGGCCAGTAAATTAAGGTTTATATCTCATGTGTAGTTTATTGCAACTGAATGTTTGTTGTTTGTTGTTCACTGTAGGAAAGGACTCATCACAGTCACTGATGATATGCTGATGTAAACATGCTCTTGCCAACTTTTTAAAATTTCTTCGGTTCAAACTTTCATTCTCCTGCTCACGTAATTCCCAAAGCCTCCTTCTGCAACAGCTGGGCTGAGGTTTGATGATGATGATTAATATTATTTGGCAGCTGTGGTGTGATGTTTCAACCCGTACTCATTGCCAATACATTACATAAAGACACTTGGAGAAGGACCCCTTTAGCATCACGTAGCCCTACACATCAGACAATAGCCCCTTTCAGAATTTGTTTCCGTAAAAGTCCCGTTAAATTGCCATAACGTGGCTGATTCCGCAGCGGCTTAATATTTGTGCCTCATTCACATTTAAGTCCAGAATGAAGTGGGACGAGATGGCAGTGGTGTGTAACAGAGCTGTGGCAGTGCTGTATAGTAGCACAAGAATTGGGCTGCCCATGTAGCACAGTAGTGCATCACAGTGTGTATGTGCTGCGGCATTATGTGTACGGTAAGCAACGTCAGTTTGTTTACAAGTGGCTGACACGTTGTGTACAGTGAGCATGTTAGCGGCGAGTGAAATCAAAATAACAATGGGGGAATAAATGCCCGTCATGCTGTTTCTCGCTGTAGAGATTCTACAGACTCAAGCAACTTTGTTCTACATGTTGCTGAACATTATTTGATTACAGTCGGACTCAAATGAGAGGCGTGTTTCTGATGATACTTCACCTATTTCACGTCTTAAGGTTGGGAATTCAAACAAAACTACTTGGTTAGGTTTAGGAAAAGACCGTGGTTTGTTTGAAAATAATAAAGGGAAGGTCCATTGTTTTTCCTTTAGTTTTTTAAAGGTTTTTATATCATTCCACAGCTTCCCAGTGGCGTTCCTTAATAACATTGTATACAATGAGTCAATATGAAGCAGCAACATCAGTGCACGAAAAGTGAAGCCAGTGCGATGTGCTGTAAACCTGCTGAACAGCGGTCGACTCTACTGATTACAAATTGTACTCAAGTCTGTGAGAAAACGACCCTACTTCTTCTACACTTGATTTATTTCCTCTGTAAATATTTACTGATGAATATGACCTCTTTTTTCTAATTTTGTAAATTATGAGGATTAAAATAGATGATAAAGTAGGGAATGCTTTAGCGCCCGGCTACCTTATAATTGATAAGTTGATCTAACATTGCACTGTGTGTTTCCAGCCTTGAACTTGTACAACCTTTCACTTCATCAAAGTTAACTGTGAAATTTTGATCAATTAATAGATGTCTTGTTCAGTTTTTGGTTGGTATAAAGACACTTTAAAGAGTTGTCTGTTCATTTTTATAAAATTGCCCCTGTTAAGCATAAGCTTATACGTAGCATCCTTCCAGCTCCCGATCTGTTCTGCACATGTCCTGGTTGCAAAAACCAATATGGCGACAGCATTGAACCAGTGGTTGAAGTCATGGTGTCTATGTCCATTATTTTTATACAGTTAATGGTCAGAATTTGATTGCCTGGGAACTTGAATGATACATTTACCTCATCATATGCTGAGGTGACCTTATGCTCTAAGTGGTTCAAGAGGGTCTCAATGGCTGACATCCGTCTGTTGAGGTCAGTGATCTGGAAAAGACAAGGAGACTGAAGTCATATGATGAAGAGAAGATATAATAAAGAAAGAAACATATGAAGATAATAGGATTTCCAAAATTACAAAATTGATTTTATTAAGAAAGGTTAAAAACTCAAGAAAGGTTATCACACACGTATTAATAGTTTCTTCAAAACAAGCTGAACAGAACAGTTTATAGGTTACATGATGCTGGTGTGATGACGCTGTCAGTAAAAGCATATCATATGATACCAATCTTCACTCATACTGAACAAATCAAATAACAGCATCAGAGTCTGAGCTCTGAACCAAATCATCTCATTCCCAAATGTGATTTCACTGTAATTGAGAGGGTCCGCTTCAAAATAACTTGGCTGACGCCATAACAAACAGATGTAGAGAGAGAATCTTGACAAAATTAAGCTAAAAGGATATTGTATACTTTATAGTGAAACAAAAGAAATGTTCCCTTTGATAATGAGTCATAATGCATTAATACTTGTTCCCATGGGGTTCCTGGGTACAGAAAGAATCTTATTCAGATCAGGAAGTCAAGCAGATGGTCATCAGACACGTTTCTTTGATGTGATGGACTTTTTTTGCCCTGAAATGTGTCTCTCAGACAATATTTCCTCTCAGACTAGGATGAAATCCTGCCTCTATAACCCTCCCATTCCTAGGATTCCCAAACCTAAACCATGACCCTAAACCCCACCATATCCACCTGTAATCTAAATATAATGATTTGTTTAGTAGACGTGCTGGTGAGACCCTGTGCAGACAGCTTCATTGTAGAAGCATACAGGTCTGTATCATAGATTCTATGTAAAGCTGGTAGATGTATCTCCAGTGCCTGATGTCCCATCTGCTAACATGAGGGGGCGGGGTTTATAACCTATAGTGCAGCAAACCACCAGGGAGCGATCAAGATGTTTTGGCTTCACTTTTGGGGTGCTTTACAACCCCAATTCCCAAAAAGTTGGGACATGTAATACAGTAATTTGCTTATCCTTTATTATATATAAATTGAAACCTGATGCTAATATTCAGTCTCAATTCTGAATTTGATGCATTCTGTTTATTTCCTTTTTTGGATTCTGAAATGTATGTACGGTTGATGGTCTTTATCTGCTCTGTCAGATGCCAGTGACACAAATGGCTGAAAATAACAGCCGAAAGGCCTCCTGTGTTGACTTTACATAGCCTCTCCGTCCAAAACTCCTGCATTCAGATGGTTTGAGATCAGGATCTAGAAATCAAACCATTCAGTCCTTGTGCCTAATTTGTTATGTTTCTCCATTCATTTATTCAGGTTTTTCCATTCATTTGTAACTTGTCTGTATATTAAACATGTAAAAGCACTTCTGTCCCCATATGTTTCCTGTGTCTGTGCAGAGTCTGTGCTTCCTGACTCATCTCTTCCTCCTCGCTCCACAAACAAAATCAAAATTGGACACATCAGTTGACTTTCAGCCTCGCTTGACTTTCTTGAATGCCGTCCAAATCAGAATCAAACAAATGGGAAGCGGCAGTCGTATGCACGATGAGTTACTGTTTCTGCGTAAGCTTGGCCCCTGCAGCCTGTGAGAAATGTGACCGTTTTTGATGTCTGACAGGCACATGTTCGGGCTGTATGTTTTCTGCAGTATCCTGTTTGTGTCTCCCAGCTGTGAGACAAATTTGCCATGACACTTAATATCAAAGGTGGAAGTCAGCACAGGGCCAGGTGGGACTGATAACTCCAGCCCTTTTATTGTCAGGCTGCCTTCCACCACAGAGCTTAATCACTTCCTTTGTTTTCATATTCCTTATCTATAATAACTACAAAGAACATATTTTGATTCGGATAGTCCAAGTTATACCTCAACAATTACACATTAGTTCCACATTGTGTCTGAATCAACTTAAAGACACGTGAACACTGTAGGGTACATGAGGACACATGTAGACTCAATCATTTCTGGCAGCAGTAGGAGAAGCAGCCCGCTCAAAGTCAGCAAAACTAATGGTAAACAAAATCTGTTTTCTATCTGCTCCCCATGAACACAACAGCAACAGTTGTTGTGATCCTGTCCAGGGACTGACTTGTATGCTATGACATAAATAGACACTGATGTAATGTATGTAACCTCCCTCTGATCTAGCAGCTGTCTGCCCCTCATCACTCAACGTGTCAGTCTGATGAACTTGTGTGTATTAGAGTTTCAACATGTGCCGATAGAAAGACCTGGAGTTTTAAAAGGAAAAGCAGTTTGTTGGCTGTTGTCTTTCACGAATGTGACTCCAAACCACAGTTGAATTTTGTACAGAGTTTTGTCAACTCCTTTAGTTACATAGCAAAGGCATATGTGGCGATTAGCTTAGCAAATAATTTGCCTTGCATCATCTTTTGAAGAACATATTTTGGCCTTTAGAGCATGTGCACGTCACAGAACCCTATACTTTTTTTTAGCACTGTGCAAGTTTGACCGTCATCAACCGTCATGAACCGTCACCGTTCAGTCATCAACCGTCACCGTTCAGTCATCAACCTTGGCTTTAAGTCCCAGATACATTGGGAAACTAAACAGCGTTATGTCTGGATTAATAACATCACCCTGAGATGCTCAGAGTTCAGGTACTTTCATTCTCCAGGAACTGTGTCAGGATGAATGCTGGTTATTACAGCAGTAAGAACCCAAAATAAAGTGTGCTGTGATTTTGCTGTGATTGCAATAAACAGATCAAAAGGATGCCAAAATAACTAAATCATAAAGCTGATGTGTATAAAGCCTGAATTCATACTTTGTCAGGTCTGTCAGCAAGAAGACAAGTAAACAACATTTAAAACGCTTGTTTTCTGGGTGGAGTTTGGATAGATCAGAGCTTTAGAGATTATCAGTGCCTGGTGGAGATCTGTCCATGTCAAATGAAAAAGTTTCCTTGGTTTTAGTGCCTCTTGGTCTAAAGTCTCCTTTTACAGACTTTCAAACTGTGCCAAGGAATAAACAGTCTTGCCCATTAAAATTTTTATGAAAAATCAGTTAAAGCCATATGGGTTGCATATACATCAGTAAAGTTAATTAATATCAGACAGAATATCTGTGGAGTGATGGTAACTGATTGTTGGGGGAGGTTGAACTTTGTGGACTATGAACGGGACATTTCTTTATTCATTTCTTAATATGTGTATGTGTTAATACATGCAGAACAGGGGTCAGCAAAACCACAATGTCTTGGACCCAATACCAAGGAATTCAAGGCCAGAATCCCAAACATTGGTACTTTTTATTGTTAAAAACACTTAATATACTATTATGTGGGGGAGAAATGTGTCATGATGTCAGAGCTGAACGCATCATTAAAAGACTACTAAACTTAAGAAACACATAAAAACTGGATTTAACAGTGTCCCGAGGCCAGAATCAGAATAATGTTATAAGTATTTCATATGATGGCTGAAAGATATGAATCATTTTAAAGACCTGTGGTGGAGGGTTTGGTGAGTTCAGGCTATCCTGGGAGATGTGGCTGCAGGTGTCCAGGTGAGACTGGTAGAGAGGGTAGAGATGGCTGTGGTCATCCTCTTCAGAGTCCTCGGGGCCGGGCAGAAAGCTGCTGCTGTCCCGGGGGCCCCAAGCACTCCCACTGCCACAGGAGGAGTAGCTGAGCTGGGAGATGGAGCGGGATGGAATAGTCTGGTTGTCTAAAAAGAGTTAATGAAAAAAAGAAATGAGCAACACTGTTTCTCAAAAGTCAAGGCAAAAGCCAATTTGTTTTAACCATCCAGTCGATTTTACTCTGATAAATCTCTAATGTTATCTTCCAGCTCTGTCAGTCCTTCAGGCTGAATCTGACCTAAAACTAAAGCTCCTATTTATGTCTATGTGATCTGACATGTTTGGATTATCATTTTGACAACTTTATATGAATTTATTTCTTTTTTAATAAAATGTTGTTTTACAGACAGGATGGTAAGTAATTCTTTTTACAGACAGTCTGCCAACCATCCCAGGAGATCAATGACTCACACAGTGGCGGATATTGCTTATCCGGACAGATATACATATGTGACTGACCAGTTATCATTAAGCTAAGAGCCCTTTTACACTTACACTTACGGCTCAAGATAGTGGTGTCTGTTAACCTAAACCCAAATATTTTTTATGTTGTTGGCTAGTGTTCGTTTTTAACGAGCCAATGGGCTCATTTTGTACACCAAGTTCCTAACAGGATACTGCTATGTGAAATAATCTACCATAAATTAACAGAAAATGGATTAATGTAATTGACTAAAAAACATGTATAGTTTTTTGAATGAACACTATCAACACTATGATCTGAGAGGGGGTGTGTCCTTCCTTTACCTTGCTGTGGAGCCGTTCCCAGGTCCAGACCTTTGCGTTGCTCCTCAAAAATCTGGTGGAAAACAGAGGCCATGTCAGCCTCAGCAAGCATTGACTCTCTCTCACCTACATCCATGTCCATGAAGTCGTGGGAGACTGGGGCCTAAGAATGAGGATGAGTGGTGAGTGCTATTGGGACAAACTGTTCATTGGTACAGAGGAGCTAATGATGTTGATGGAGGTAAAGTGGCCCATCCATACAGTAGGGGCCCTTTTTATTATTTTTGCCCCTGCCCCTAAACATCCTGAGTCCGCCAGTGTTGCATTAATATATATACATGTATACTATATGTTTACTGGCATTACTTTGGTGCGTTTGATATGCTGATAATTGCAAATAATACAACAAACTACTTTCACAGACTGTCTGTGCACATACACATACACATGTGGATGTATACAATGATTATATTGTGGCCAGATATGAGAATGAATGATGACTCGGCACCAATGTGATTTTCTGGTGCAGAACCAGACAATGTTTGGCAAAGAAAGGAAACAAGCTAAAGAAAAGCAGACAGTGAGGCCCTGTGTATGTAGACATGCAGATTGTTTTGTCTTGGGGAAACGCTGGTTCCGGAGCGGTCCAGCTTCTACCTGATTTGACCGTCCTCTTGATTCGATGAAGTAGTCACGGCCCAGTTCGAAATCAATGGGATCAACAGTTAGCCGCCTTTTGGCCTTTTTCATCTTTAGAGAGCAGAAAGAGAAACACCATCACCAACAGAGACGGGAGACAAGAGAAGTGAGAAAGATGGATAAAATGAAAAGGTAACAGCAAAGAACAAAGGAAAGATCCCGAAATCCTCACCACTACAAAACACTTCATACAGTGACACACTGCAACCAACTTATTTACAACCATTACTGTATGTGCAGTTTAAATAAAACAGCAAAAAGATACGATGGTGATTCAGTATCCCACTTTTATGTAACTAGACTATGTCAGCTCAATATGATGTTAAAGAAATTAAAAGAAAAAAAGAAAAAAGACGTTTCCTTTGTTATAATGCAAACACATCTTTTTAGTTGTTTCAACATTATGACTTTTTAGCTGACTGGTAAGCCGACCACCAATGCTATTCATGAGAAATATCATTGTTTCATTGGGTATTCGAGGCAACATGGGGTGAATATTAATACAAAATGGTATTTTAGCGTTTCTAGTGAAACATCATAATTTTTTACTAAGCTATGCTTGTGTGCAGCTTGACCAAGTAAGCCCAAAACAATATATCAGAAATGTGACTTGACCACACTGATTTGTTTTTCTTTCTGGGCAAGTAATAATAATTTAGTCTCTTTTAGTGAATGTAGCTGCTCAAGACTCAAAATCACACTGCAAAAAATATGGTATGATGGTGGTATGATTGGTAATGTATGATTTTGATATGATATTTTTTGATCCAGATGGTTAAAAGAGTCTTTGAGGTAACTTCTATTTTTTTCTTTTCTTTTCAGAAAACCAGATGCTGAGCTGAGCACCTTCTAGATGCCATGTGATAAGATGTGAGATACAAACTGTGGCCTGGAGA
>CAFUXE010003112.1:48337-70716 GCA_903364295.1 Serranus cabrilla | reverse complement strand
AGGCATTCCAGTTGTTCATGAGTGCTGGCCTAGATCACACAGATAACCAGTGCAGAGAACACCTCTGCTCTAATACAGAGGAATGAGCTGTCAGTGCTGACCGCAGCAGAGCCCCGCAAACTCTGAGTTGTGTCAAAAAACACATGCGTGACATATGTTGATTTGAACTTTGGTTTTCCTCACTCAAACATCTTTTAATTACAGGAAACATGTTAGGTGTGGGGAACTGAGGTGAATCCGGTATTGTTCATCTGTGAGGTCTCAACATAAATTAGCAGAGAAGAACACCAGAACCACTAACGTTCTGCTGTCTGAGTACAAATTAATATCTGCTTCCTGTTTTATGATGCATATCACTGGATTGCTTTCTGCTGGCCACACAAACACTAAAACTTAAGTACCGACAAAATAGCAGCAAGATGCCTATTTTTTTCATGTTCTCAACAAACAAACAAGATTAAGCAGTATATACAAAAGCAAATTAAAAAGAACCACAGTGTACTAAAAAAAGTGTCCATACCCCCTTGTAGTGTTGTGAATCAGCTGTGTCCTCACTGTGCTCCTGATATCCATCTGCTGATAAAGAAAGCAGACATGTTAGATTAATAAAAGCCAACCATCAAAATGAATTAATGTCAAGGTAAAAATAAATGGGAAAATGAACTTTCATGCATTACATAGAGGGGCGTTTGGAAACAAATGCACATACAATGCAGTTGAGTTTAGGGTGATTATACCATTATTATTCAATGGTGTTGTAGTGAACTTAGAAAATAAAGAAAATGGTTCATGAAGCTTCATTTGGACATCTCTAATATCAGTTATTTTATTTACTTAAAAAAAAAATCCTTTTTTAAATGATTATCTTTTGAATTCCCTTTGAACTCCACTATAACCATGTTACATAATTCCTGAAAATGCTACACACTGTACACCAAAGTGTATTATTTTAAAAAGGAATGCAGTGCACTTATTAAATAATCTGGTTTTTCTCTGTGCGCATGTTATTCTGACTAAGTTTACAGGATAAGTAATTCTTTCAATCCAGCGATACAACATTCAACCCAATGATCGTAGTTTCACAGCGAGATGTAAACCGTACATGTGCAGCAAATAAAATGTTTTTTCCCCCCCATCTGTAAAAGTACAGCACAAGGAGGCAAAAGGAAGGAACACTGTGTTTTCAGCCCGTCTTTATGAGAGTGTTTATGAGTAAGTTGCATTGCAACGAAACAGTTCCCTGTTGAATAGAGAGAGAGGAGGAGGAAGGAGGAAAGCTTCAGAGAGAAGCCAGTGTTGAAGAATAAGATTCTCAGATTGGCAGATAAAGTTATGCACAACAACAACACAACAGATTCAATCCATGCACTTTACAGTAAACTTTACAGTTACAGAACCAAGACTTCTAACATGAATGAACTCTATAGACTTGTGCTCCCTAAGAAATGACACAGAGCACACTAAAAGTACCATTGTTACCACTAGTAATCCTACTACTACCTCTCAGGATAAAGTAATACTTTCCACTAATAATTGTTTTAAACTGTGTTAACTCCCCCTGACTAAAACTTCCCTGGCTCTGCTCTTTTACTCTTGATATGCCAATGTGAATAAAAGCGGGGCGAGTGCTGACTCTGCCAGCTTAACCAGAACCTTTTGGTTTGTTGCCCGACCACTGTACCCACTGTATGAGACATTCAAACCCTGCAAGGCTTAAATGGATCTTTTTAATAGTCTAATGAAAGTATTCATCACTGAGACTAAATTTTAAAGTACTTGATACACTGACTTACACTATCATTCTGTTTATTGATAATCATCATGAATATTCTGACCCAAATGTATTAAGCTATGCAGCATAGCAGTTGGTAGGTTCATGTGACTTCAGAATGGATCTGAGGAAGACCACACACATGGATGGATTAAGCCTCTAAGGGGCCACAGGGTAAAAAATGTCCGTGGTACATGATGGAATACACATTTCTATAGAAATCTGAAGAACCCATGACCATGGCAACAAAACAGGTAAGAATGAAAGGTCCACCTTTAGGTTTTTTATGTATGTTCCCAAACAAATTTGTAATTAACCAAATTATAACCTTCTGTGTGGTCATTTCACATACTTTGAAAGACCAGCTGTTTTCACTGCAAGTAATGACTGCAAAATGTAAAATCTGTGGCTTAAATTTTTTTTTTTTTACTGAGGTAATAAAATATATTGCAAAGTAGGGTCATTTTTCTATTGACTTACATACAAAAACACTCCTTTTTGCAACCAGTGGAGGCTCCCCCTGCTGGCTATTCGGTAAAATGCAGGTTTAAGGCACATCTGCCCAGAGAGGCAGCAGAGCAATCTTGTGTGTGTTTTTGCTTTTAACAGTAAAATGAATCAATCAAATCATCCTGCATTATCACTTGGCACATATCTTTATGCACACAGTGAAGCTGGAAGCAACCACACGCTGAAAGACCCGCATTGCCTACATGACACATTACGTGAGTGCCCCATGCCTTTTGGCCATTTTTAATTACGGTCATTTGGTGGAAGATTTGATTAAAAGCATGAAACTGTTCAGTTAAAGGGAGAGAATGATAGAGTAGACTTTAATAAATCAAAAAGATATATCTGTCAGCAATATCTGAACTTCACTTATGATTTACATCAGCGATTTATTTCAGTCTACTTACTGTGGACGTCAGGTATGCTCTGTGTATCATATCCATGTGGCTCTGGAAAATAGAAAAGATTAAAGAGTACATTACTTATTGAGTTTAATTACAATTAAAATAACAAGGTAGGATTTGCAATTTGCTATTCACTAACTATAATAAATAGCTCAGCAAATTGGGATAATTCAGGTTGTCCTTACTTTCCACATAAAATTATAATCAGAAGCAGAAGCAGCAGTAGCTCCATTAAACTGAGGAGTTGAGGTCAGCCAGCTAATTGAGTTAAACTCCTTTTTATAGAGCGTGCATGAACAAAGACTCTGTTGTAAGCACCAGTATTACATCTCACCATGCACACAAAGACACTGTACACAGGATGACACCCTCCGAGCTTTGGGGGCCCAACGGACCACAGCAGAATATGTACAGTAAAAAGAATGTGTGCAAGAATGCATGTTGAATTTAATCCAGGCGGTCACATGATTATCTGCATGCGATGAGTTACTGAGCATTCCAAACATGATGAATCTGTTAACATGTGTTTCATAAATACAACATGCATCTGTGCACACTCTACGAGCTGGATTCTATATAAATACATGACAAACAAAAGTTCTGTTCTCCCTCCTTCTTTGTGTGTCTGTCTCTCTGGAGCTCTGCAGGACTGAATCCTTCAATTCCAGGCACAGAATGGGAGCCATGTGACTGGATGATCACAAGGCCCGCTGGGCTAAGCCAGCAAACCAACTCTTTATGTATCCCGTCCCAAAATCCTCGAGGGTGACTCAGCGTAAGCAGTACCAGGAGTCCCGGCTGCCTCCTCATAATTCATTGATCTCCTGATGCTATGATCTCACTTGGAGACGTGCTGTGTATGATAATGCTGAACGCTGATATACAGCGTGCTTCAAGGTCACTTGTTTTATATGCTGTGGGTTTGGCAAGCGGATATTGGCAATGCTTTCTGACTTCAAAAAGACAGAAAAAAAAGTCCCGGAAAGTTTTTGATGAAGCCGCATAGAGTCACTGCATCAGACTTTAAACATGAACGACAAACATAAACAGGACTTTTCACTACGTTAGCATCTCTGGTAATAATGTTTGTACAGCAGGCTGTGTTAATGTCCCAACAGGCTGAGCTTTCACTGGTCAGTTAAGGACAAGAACCTGACATTAGAGGGCCTGGCCTGTGCCGTATCCAGTCCTGAGACATTAGTCAGGGACAGCAGTCGGCACAGCTGTGAAGAGCCAAAGCCGGAAAAACAGGAAAGATGGAAGAGATTAAACCCCTGTGACAGATCTGGCAGCCCGTTGACGACGGCTTACTATCTGAAAAAGAGAAAGGAAACTTGATTCCTGTGACTCAATGTCGTAAAAATGAAGCGTCTCACAGACAGGTGGGTGACAAATTAAAGAAATGCAGCAACGTTAAGAAAAAAGCTGCCAGCACAGCTTTTAGGCTCAACGCAGTGTTGGGGGGCAGTGTCTAATCTCCCATATGTGTTCCACTGGAGAGCGTCAAGATGAGAGCAATGCACATGGCAGCACAGAGCTCCACAGCCTGCTCCCGATCTGCAGTTACAGCGTCTTGTCTATCTTTTCTGTTAGAGGAAACATCAAAGAGATTCAGTCAAACATGTTTAGTCCTACACCGGTTGACCCGCAGTCTAATGACTGTGGCGACAGTATTTGCATCTGGTCTGATTTTTTTTCCATTATAGGAAACTCAGATGAAGAGTTTGGTAAGAAGTTAAGTGTAGTTAGCATCCTTTAGCTCAGGGGTGTCAAACTGATCCAGTAAAGGGCCGAGTGGCTGCAGGTTTTTGTTCCAACCAAGCAGGAGCACAGGTGATACTGATAATTAATCAACTGAGTGAAGACAGTTCAGCTGATTGAATGATTGGATTCAGGTGTGTTTCTTTTCTTGGTTGGAACAAAAACCTGCAGCCACTCGGCCCTTTACTGGATCAGTTTGACACCCCTGGTTTAGCTTCTTTATTATATTTGTTAGCCTGTAAATGGCTAAATGCTAAATATCAAGCAGTATTTTCAAATTCATACATATTCCTAACCTCCAAGCACGAGTTAAAATTAATTTTCCAAACATTCAAGACTTTGAACAAAACTTGCTGCATTAACTTGAAGAATCTGATCTTGTTAGTCACTGGGATAATATGAGCCTCGCTCAGGAAAGAAATGCATGAAAACCAAGTCTTGATCCGACACAACCCACACATGTGATGCCCTTGTAATGGAGATGTTTTACCAATTTCCAAATGCCAGAGTGTGATACAATGGGCTAACACATTCTCCATGCGGTCACAGTACAGTATGCAGCTGCTGAATCTCCTGAAGGCTTTCATTTATTGGGGATTTCTTATGGAAGCTGACTTCCAGCGATTCTCTGCGAATCAACTTCTGACCTGCAGCACCTCCACAGGGCTTGTAAAGAAATAAGTGGAACAGATGGAAATTTGTTGCGGTTGCCCCTTCAAAGTCAGCGCGACCTGATACTGACACATTTGTAACCTTTGATGCTTCACATTCATACAGACATTCCTTCTTGGCAGCTTCCCAGGATAACTCCAGTTTTTGACTATTCACTGAGCTACAGTCAGCTGGGGTTAATCTCTCTGTTGAAGGCAACAGTTCAGTATTTGTGAGGAAAAACTGAGTTACTGATTGATGAACCACATGCTGAGATTCACAAATGGAAAAGCATTATGCTGGGACAATCCTGAAATCTGTCAGACATTAATTTCAAAACCACCCTCAAAATCATCTTAATAACAAAAACTCACCTTCAGTGTCACTCTGAGAACAACTGTGTTTTCCGCTCACTCTCTTGAACAGCGATCGCATCACCTTGGCGCTGCCGAATCGCTTGAAGCGAGCACGGACATTTTCATGATACCACTCCAAAGTACCAATCTTGAGGACCCTGTTAAACATTATGGTGACATATTATGGTCATTTTCAGATTCACACCTAATGTTTTGGCTTTCTACTAGAACATTTTTACCTGAACATACACATATTCACCCTCTGTCAGTTCTACAACCCTGATTTAAAAGAAAGTTAGGATATTGTTTCAAACGTAAATAAAACTAAATGCAATAATTTCTAAGCTTTTAAAACACATATTCAAGTGAAAACGGCACCAAGACAAGATATCTCATGTTTAAACTGATACACCTAACATTTAATTTAAACTTAAACTTCTTCAGAATTGAGGCTGCTTACTGACACTAGAACCATTTATTATTATAACTGAAATAAATGTACAATTAAAATTGTATAGTCATTTTTTGGGGGATTTTGAATTCAAAAGTTTGCTTGCTGTTGAGCTGAAACTGGTGAGCTGCCACTTTGGTTGAAACTGGCCAACAGATACACGGCTCACACCTTTCAGTGCAGGTCCCACCCACAAGATTCAGCTCACAAAATAAAAAAAATTGATACAAAAATATTTGTATCAATCTGCAGTACTACATTTCAAATCCCAAATTATTTTTACTTGCAATAAAACAATTTTTTATTGCAACATTGATAGTTTGGCTCTCAAATGTATTTTTTTATTACAGTGAGGAAAGTTTGCTCTCAAACCTATTCTGTTTGACTGCATAATAAAGACATTTAAGTAATGCTACAGTTTTGGCGCCGGTCTCTTTAAACCCTCCTCCTGAAAAAGCCCTGTCTGCGCTGATTGAGAGAAAAATATGGTGCACCTTTGCAAAGGTAGTTATCAAGCTGTAGGTGAGATACTATATTCTAATGAACCTGCATGAGACAGGAAGGGAAGGTAATGGCTTGTTGAGTCCCATGTTTTGAGATGTAGGCAGCCCACAAAAATGATTAGTTTGTGGGTTGGTAGGCACTACAAATACCTATATATACAAGCACAGGGCCTGACAAAATTAGTTATCGTTAAATGTCCCCTTTAAAGGAAAGAGAAAGGCACTAATTGCTTTATAAACATATAACTCACCACTACTAAATTCAATCACTCTACCAACAGGGACTGGAACTATGCCTCTTTTGTCACTCACAGCATGTGCCGGACATTATTGCCTGAGTGCATGTATAAGCATGAGATGCATAGCATGATATTTTCCAGACATTGGCTGAGTTCAGTGAAAGGGCTTGCAGTACTCAGCCACATCTGAGAAAACAATAGTATAACGGTTACATATGGAGCTGGAGCGAGCTGGCTGTATTAAATTCTATTCCAAAAACACATAATATGTATCTTCGGGGTTCTGACAAACATTCAGTCCTCAGTTGAGCTGCCAGGTCAAAAGACAGGATTTATTCACTGGCTGCTGAAAAGCTAACAAATGCACAGATTCAGTGCTTTCATGATCACAGACACTTCACTAAGTTTGTTCCAGCATAGAGGAACCATGTCATAGTGAACATCTGATCTGAACTGTACTTTGGTGTCACTCTCTTTTATAAATGACTATCTCAAAATTCAATCAATAGCTTAACGTCAGACCCCCAGGGTACGATGGATGTAGATACACTTGCAAAACACATGACTTCATAGTTTTTTATTACAGTAGAAAGGGGGAAACGTTTTGTTGTAAAACAACACAGGGGAACAAGATCAAGCTGGATAACTGCACAGCTCTCCAACAGAGCAGTGATGAGCCAGTAAACCCCTCAGTTCCAGTAGTAAAGAATCTCTGTTTGTTTCAAACATTGAAAAAGTATTTTGCATCTTTGGCATGGTTGTACATGTTTCATCATGCAGTGAACAGTAAGCATATTAATAAACAGATGATTTGATGCATTGGAAAGTACCCCCACATGAGATGCAAATATTGTCACATAAAGTTCAATTTTGTAGCATGTTGTGGCATTACGTTCAGCTGTGAGGTAAGCAGGTCTTTCTGCAGTGCATGGTAAGATACCAAGCCAGCAGAAAGTCTGACTCATTCAACTGTGACTTAATCTCTGCAGGAACAAGAGGGACACTGCACACTTTCTAGGCTAGATGTAACAGATGAGATGAGAGATAAAGAGAGATAATAATTAAAGAGATAATGAGTTTAAAATGTACATATTTAAGAATATATATATTTATACTTCTTGACTGTTTATTGACTAATTTTACTACTGTGCATATTGTTCCGCACCTAACTCCAAAGGTAAATCCCTGGTATGTGAAATCCTACTTGGCATTAAACCTTTTACTGTCTTCTAATGTCTAAGAGGCAAGTGATTGGCAAAAAAGAAAAAAAGAGAAACATTTGGTGATTTTTTTAAGCACTACGTATTTTTGACTTTGAAACAGGTAGGAAAATCATTGTGTTATACACATCATTATGGCCTAAGTTAATGGCAAATTAGCACCACTTAAAATACATTTCTGGTTCATTACTTCATTCATTTATTTATTATCCATAACCACTTATCTGAACCACAGTCGTGGGTGCTTCATAACTTGCAAAATGTATTTATGAGTTTAGAGTGCATGGAGTAATTAAAACTCACCTGGAAGAAAAAAATTATACTTTTTGTCCCACTTAGAAAATGGGCTAGTGGTGTGCTTCAGCATCTTGTGGCCAAAAAAAGTTTTACAACAAACATTTAAAAAAACTAAAATGTTCTGACAAAAACAAACAAACAAATAACTGCCTTCATAAACTTCAAGACGGCATTTTTTTTCACAGTGCCTTAAAATTCTGATTGCCAGGATTAGTTAACAAAAAATGCATTTTATAAGTAGGATCCCAAAAAATGTCAAAAACTTTCATTGGATATTCAAACCAAAAGAGTTTTAGGACCTGATCAGATTGAAAATAAAGGGAGAGTAGAATCCAAGGAAGACAATAGTGTGTTAATACTAATGTATAAAAAAATGCACTGTGTGCAGAATGTGTGATGACGTCCATAAGCCATGCTTGGTGACCATTGGGTTTACAGCTGGCTCTCATTTGTGTAAACAGGCGTGCATCAGGTGAAAACCTTTTGACTGCCACATAATGTTCACTGGAGAAAAACACTTTTGGCCAGGTTGCTGGTCATTTGTTTCATTTAAATAAATAAATAAATATGCCTCACCTGGCCATGCGACAGGGATCACACACCCAGCCCTTCTCCTTCTTGTTGTAGAGACTGCAGGACTTGCAGATGTGGAGCTGGCAGTCCAGACACTGACGCTTGCTGTTGACCAGGAACTTGAAGGGCTGGAGACATCGAATACAGTGCGACTCAGACAGGCTGCTCTGGTTGCCCAACAGCTCTCTCTTGGTATCTTCTTTTTCAATCTTGGTCTTAAGATCCCTAAAAAGACAGAAACCCAGCTTAGTTCATAATTTTAGCCGTTGCCATCTTGGTATTTGCCTTTCCGTCCATTTTACATTAAGCAAGACAGAAATTAAAAAAAATGGACATCGAGCTTTATTGAAGAAGACTTGAAACTAGTGAATGAGACCATAAACTTATGAGAATTTTTATTGAGGTAATAAATCTAGTAAAGAAAGACGGATGTCGATGTGTAGTAAATATGGCTGTGACTCAGAAATGTGAGAAACACATTTTGGCTTTTTAATCTCTTTGAATCAACATCTTGGGACTGGAAAGTGTTTTACAAAACTTTGTTCAGTCCAGTTGAGACTGGCTTGAAATGACATGTGCTCATTATTAGTTATTAAACTAATTTGGTAACGTCATGCCTAAAAAAAAACAAATCTGGTGTTTGCTTTATCTGGCAACCAGCACAACAGGTTCAACACTCAACTTTGAACAGAGCTAGGCTTTCCCCTTGACTCAAGTATTTATGCTAAGCTAAGCTAACCATATCCTACACTACTCATCCCACTCTCGGAAACAAAGCCAATAAACACATTTCCTTCAAACTGTTGAGCTGTAGACATCCAGAGTTACATTTCTGACTTATTACCCACATTATGTTTTTACAGCTAAAAACCTTTTTACCGTTTCATTAAACAGAGATTTTATGAGTCAGAATGCTGGATGACAGTGATGAGTGAATATATAGTTGTCAGTACATGGATGGCTACATTTTGGCAACTTTGTGTAAACATTATGTCAGCCTAGTTACACGGAAAAGTCAGTAAAAACAGAAACAACTTCAGGGCTTCTCCAGGAATGTTAAAAGCTTTTCTTACAAATAAGAAAAAAACAAGCTAGAGGAAGTATAGTGTTAAGTGTTAATATTGGACACTTGATTTGAATCTTAATTGCTGAAACATTTAGAAAACTGTACACTGTGAATGAGCAAAATGTTTGACTAAACAATGTTATGAAAATAATGTTGAATGTCCATTAGATTGACTGGCAAATGAAAAAAGTATCAGGTCAGCCATTTTCTAAACCTAATCTATACAGATTTATTTCCAGTGTTCATGAGATCTGTCTGCATCATGTAGTTTTTAGTATCTTAAGAGAACTGTGATAGTTGGCTGTATTACAGGAGTACAGGAGCCTGATTGAGGACTTTGTGAGGTGCTGCAGGTCCAACCATCTGCAGCTGAACATCTCCAAGACCAAGGAGACGGTGGTGGACTTCAGAAAGAAGAAACCAAAACTCCATCTTGGGGGTCGATGTAGAGGGGGTCAGGTCCTATAAATGTCTATGGGTGCAGCTGGATGACAGGCTGGACTAGACAGCAAACATGGGCAGTTCGTCTTCACCATGTCTACATACCTAAATGCATTGAGCTGCTGCCATGTGATTGGACGATTAGAAATTGCCATTGAACAGATGTACCTGATGAAGTGGCCTGTCATTGTATTTTAATCCAACTGTAACATTACCAAAATTTCTGATTCTGATTTTATTTCTATTTAGTACAAAGTAAAGTGGTGCATTTAGTCGCGTGTGGCCAAAATGAGTCTTACAACACTTGATCTCTTCAAAAAAAAGAAAAAAAAAGAAAATAGGAAATATTTATTTTTCCCTTCCCTGGTTCTTGGGGAAATATCCTATATACTCAAGTAAAGTAACTGTAACTATTATGATGTGACTTCTCTAGTCCTGGTTTCTCATGACTCTTTCAGCCATCGATTGCACCCGTATTGTGCAATAAGTACACCAATAACTTAAGTCAGATTCTACTCAAAAACTTAAAAAAGCAAAGCAAAATCCTTTTCAAACAAATCCATATTTCCTCCCTTCTGTGTGACTAGGCGGCTTCTTAGATGAGTGTTATGAATGACTGCTTTCAGTCGGACTGCTCTCTGCAGCAAAGTTTGTGCTGATTGTTGGAAAAGTAACAGTCTCCGTCAGCGCTGCGAGATGCTGACGGTACTGGAAAGAAAAATTCAGATAACAAATCCCAAATGTCACGCTGTGTGGGAGGAGTCTGGCGAAAAACCCACGAGGATGAGAGGATGCTTATTGTTTATGAAAGCTGTTTGTAGGCCATGCTTTTTAAATTACTGCCCAGATCATCGGGATAAATTGGTTACTTTGTGAGAATCCCATAACTTTTTGCAGATACAGCTGCTGTCCATTAGCGCTGTGATTTAAAAGTAATATCTGTAAAATCTGCCCTCCTCTGAAACATCAAATCCCACAGATCTGGTATACAAGATGGCCTTCTGTGACTCAATAAGATGTGGTCCAAGTATTCCAAGCACTGATACGTGTCTGGAATGGTCAAATGTCAAAGACAAGTGCAATGGCACTCTGTGCGAGTTTGTGGTTGTCAGCACTTGTTGTGAAAAGCTGCAAGGGTTTTTGCTCTGCAATACAAATGCAGCATTAAAGCTGCATGATTTCATTTTGGGCCACTAGAGGGCAATGGAACAGGTTGTTAACACTACATTTACATATTCAGCCAACATGTTAGCTTGCACTGGTTGTGATGTCATAAGTGATGATTTATGTTTAAAGGAGGACTAATGCAGAGTGGTGCGCTCCCTCTGCAGCTCCAGCTGGCCAGCCAGAGTGCACAGGGAGGCTGTGGCTCAGTTGGTTGAGCGGTCGCCCACTGATCGGAAGGTCAGTGGTTTCCCTGACCATGGTCGCGTATATGTTGAAGTGTCCTTGGGCAAGAAACTGAACCCCAAATTACTCCCAAATTGGTGTTTGATTGTATTCCTGATGGTGGCAGGTGGCACCGTGTAGGCCACCAGTTTGAATGTGTGTGTGAAAGAGTGAATGACTGCAGCCTGTAGTGTAAAAGCGCTTTGAGTTGTCGCAAAGATTAGAAAAGCGCTATATAAGTTCAGTCAGGTGTGTATGTGTGTGCACAGGCATTTTGGTCTAATTTTGAAGTCATTTAGGCTGTATCTAATAATCTTTAACAAGTGTAAACATGTAAAATAAATCTAGCTACATATTGAGAACTATGCTTTCATAAGGTAAATATAATTTTCATCATCATTATTAAGATTTAATAGCACAAAACACATACTAGCTTTTGTTTATCTGCACAATTTCAGATAAAATCTGTGTGTACAAAAGTTGAGTTGTTGAGGTTTCTTTTTAAGGCTCCTGGGGTAATTAATTATATAACAAAAATGGAAAAGATATAAAATTATACTACTTTTTTTCATATTCCCAATAAAAAAGAAAAAATGTATTCCAAAAATACTGCTAATGATGCATGCATACATTTGAGGGCCTTTATGTGCAGCAGATGATTTATTCTTGGCATTATGTAATGCTTTTATGAGCCATTGTGAAAGTTTCCCTGTGGAGATTTTCATCTCCACTTAAGTACTATAGATCATTTTTTTATGAGTGAGTCCTAATATATGTGTCTCATGCACACACAGGGACACTCATGCATGCACATGTCCACATGGGTAGCTGGCTGGCATAGATGTAATCAATGCTGGATCCAAATATATCAGACAAATAGCTCTGCAAAGGTTTTGTAAGGACGGGGATGACTTCAACACATTCATTAGACATAGAGAATAAATACATGTTTTGGTGTGCAATATTTACTGTACAAAGAACTTTTTTTTAGGGAAACTTCTCAGGTCACCTTTTAGATTTTTTTATCTACTAAAGTAATGTAATGAAACACACACTGAGATTTTAAAGAAATCGGAAATGACTTCAATGTTACGTCAATGGGATTGTTTTCTCTTTCCTTCCTTCTTTTTCCCTTTTTCTTGCTGGGAAAAGTGGAGGTCATAAAAAAAACACCACAATAGAAATAAAGTTGTTTGAACATGTGAGAAGCCTTTATGTCCTTAAAATCCTCACTTTTTCCTCAGTATTTGATTAAAAGCAGGTAGTGCAGAGTTTATGCTTAACTGGCAAAGCTCAGGAATCCGGGTGCGGCAGCCAGACGTTCACTTAGACACAGACAGCTACTAAGACCAAAGCAACTGAGTGTTTCCATACATGGTAATCCCCTCGCCATGTCCGTCCACACAAATCAAATCCTGTCTAGTTTAAATGAACTTCCTGTTTCAGACCTTCTAAGATGATATGCTTCTCTCTTTCTTTTATCTGTTACATTATAATCTCATATTGTCCTCTTTACTCCATAGGGCTACTGAAGGTGAGAAAGATATAAAGAGTGACTCACACACACACACGCCCACTATTCATATTTAGCCCAGACTAGCAGACATGACTCAGTTATAAATTTGTTACAGCTTAACTTAATTTAGGTTTCCGTTTCAAAATGAAAACCATAATTTCTGTACAGGAAGCTTTGTCTTGTGAATGTCTTTGGGCAATCATATGATTTTTCTTAACCAAAAACTGGAGACTTCCTCTCGCCAAGAGAACACCTGGTTTAGCCCGATACTTACTTGAATGGGAATAAAATAGTTCAACAAGTAACTCTTGTAGACTTTTAAAATACTATCAGATGGTTTTGCACCTGCAACAGTAGCGACAGATTCAGCTACTATAGAACCTATAGTGAGCCCAGTCCAGGAATACACAAACAGCTCTGATTGGACAAATAAAGCAGTTAGGCGGCTCTCTCCAAAGTCTCCAGTCTGCAGAGACACTCTACTCCTCTCTCATGTGCAGTCCTAATGACAAACAGCAAACAGGGTATAAACTTCATGGATTTTGTTGACGGTCCATTGGCTCAGGGTTTGTGACAGATGGCCACTACACCACTGGAGCAAAGTGAAAAAAAACTTTAATGGCGGGCGATAATGAAAAGAAATGTCATCTATGTAAACAGCTTGACAGCCCTTGCCAATGGTGTAAGTCCCGCCCATGGTGCTGAGTGGCGTTAGTACCCCTTGCGGCGTCGATTGGATCAAACCGCCTATTAATGTCATATCGCCAGATGACTCAGTCAACTCAATGGTCTGCACCCAGTTAAAAGTAGTGCAGCTTTGATGTTTTGTGAAACAGTGACACAGTGCATCAGTGACATTGGTAGTTTTCCTTAAACACATCATAGATTTCTGTTCGACACTAGTTCGACGATAGCTACTATTAGATTTGAAGATTTATAAAACCTTGGTAAATTTTTTTTAAATATATCAAAAAGTAAGTATTTTAAGTATTGGTAGATGATTTTTTTAGTAAAAATATAGCAGTTCTGTTATCCAACATCTGTTTTTTCTGGTGGACTTGGTAAAGCAAAACAAAGTCAATATCACTGCCAAAATAAGCTGTTTCATTTTGTAATCCAACATATGTGGTTTTACAAGATTTAGGCGTGACAGTTTTATATGTGAACCACATGAAGATCTGTACCTATTTATAGATTGCAGAGGCTCTGGTTGAAAACAACGGTTGCCTGAGCAGCAAACAACAGCTCATTTGAATGGAAAACAAATAGCTGAAGAAGAACCTTGGCAGGGACCGCAACCTAAGTGGTTGAAATTAAAGGACACTGTTGTCCTGTATCAGACTCCTCAGCCTGCCTGTGGACTGGTGAACCTTTAAGAATAAACAGCATGCGTGAAAATGTCCATCCATTTCTTATTTGGCAAATGCAGGCGGGAGATAAGAAGGTTCTGGAAAGGTCCCCTTTATCATTCACATGAAGACACTCAAAAGTGCTTTAACAGACTATGGAAAAAAGAAGGCGCTACAGGAAATCTTCTGAATGAATTCAAAATGGCACAAAAGTCTGGACCAGATGAGATATGTGGCTCCGAAACAACACTGAGAAGTATAACGGCAAGCTTTTAAGCTTTTTGGTTCTGGAGATCATTATGCAGACAGGAAATCAATTTGCCCTAGATAGAAAAATGTGTTTAGAGTAATACAAATTATCCATGCTTGAGTCACAATAAAAGATTTGTATGATAAAGGCAGACATTAGTTTGACCCGTTTTATCAAAGGCTCTGCACACCCACAGGTGCAGACTCAGGTAGATGAGATTTCCACTCAGGTGGAAATTGGGTGGAGCTATTTGGAAATTGTGTGATGTCTCCAAACTGCAAGTACAAACCAAAGCAGACACCCTCTCACACAGTCCTTAAGTGAAACACCTGTGTGGGTGGACAATGGGTCCAGGCTTCAAAGCAGTTCCTGTGTTCCTATCTTGTCTTGTATAGCAGCCCTATGTCAAAATTAAGTTTTAATCTATGGTTTTATGTGTATATGGTGCCTATGGAGGTACCCTAATACAAATGTATAACTCAGGAGAGTACCAATAATGAGATGAATACAGATATTTAACCTATTCTACCCAAAGTTGCTTGATATTAACTGGGAAATAAAAGCCAGGACTGATATGTCTGTGCATCAGATTCATGTCATTGTGGATGACCAAAGGATAAAAACAACTTTGATTTCACTATCTAGTCATTTTATTTACTACACATTATTAAAGAGTGATGGCTTCATTCTGCAGTTGCTCCCACCACAGAGACTGAGCGCCACGGTGCTCTTCAAGGTAGCCCATAGTGCTACATGTGTATGTGTGTGTTTGCATGTGTTTGAGAAGACGTGAATAGAAATGGGAAGAGAAAGGGACTAATGCATGCCGTTGTTGTGGGTTAAAACTGTCACATTAAGAAGAAGGAGGAGGAGGAGGAGGAGGAGGAGGAGTTTGCAGGAGTAGTGAAACAAAAGCCTGGTGTGGCAGCTGCATTTCTTTACAACCCTCTCAACCTATACATCAAGTGAAGCTTCTAACCTGTAGTTTTTATCTCTAGCCTGGATATGGGAATGCATATTTAGAATGAGTTATATGCCAATATTAAATCTATTTGGTGCTTTGAAAGCACGTCAGATGCTTTGCCAATAAATCTTAGTTTAGAACATCTGTCTGATTTAAGGTGACTTAATTACAGATTACAGACCACAGATACAGATAATATTGTCTCCATATGCCTTTGGTGTGAGATGATACACAGGAAACACTGGAAGGTGTTTCAGGCAATTAAGCTGCCATGTATACTTTTAGGAGTGGGTGGTAATGAGAATGGAGTCAAAGGAAGCACACAGCTCATTTTTGCCTTGTGTTAGTTAAGTGTTAGTACATTATTTGAATTGGGTATAGGCATACTAAGGAGTACAGATTAAGAGAAGCACACAGCAGGTGTAAGTCTTGCCTTAGCATTGCACCACTGAACGTGTTCGATTTGTGGTCTATCCTTACGATCCTGCAGGACTACTGCTGCTGCTGTGCAGAGGTCATCCCACATTCAGGCATAAGAGGAAATTCCCTCCCAAGCTCTTCCTCCCACAGCCTGATATCTAAACCATCCATCAGTCACTATTGCCAAGGAGACATGTGAGCAGTAGCTCAGTGAGTCAGGAGCAAATGACTGAATCATCTGTTGGAGTTGTACAGCTCAACAAAGTTAGCCCAGCCTCAAGAATAAACTAGAATATGTAATTTCCTTTCAGTTCTACTGAATTTAAATCAAACAAGACCAGTCATCTTCTCTCAATAAAAAATCCAGCTGATAACCAATTATCTAGCATTGCAGCCTTTGAAGACAGGACATGTGATTACTGGCCCACCGTGAAATGTGGGTGCCTTATTTTTTTTAGGTTGTTAATATGATGATAAACAGAACAGTGAACCACCATGTGAAACACATTCTCCACAGTGTTTCCATTCAAGTGGGCTTTTTTCTACAATGTCAAATGTACCCCCCTATACCTTTAGAAAGAAGAAATCACACAATCTTTCTGTTTCAATTGAAAAGTTCACCTTGTAGGCAAGGCTCAATTCAATAGACTCAATAGACTTCAATAGACTTCCTGCTATGCTACAGCCTTGGTCTCTTTAATGAACTTTATATAAAGATTTACAACACATACCTAGTACCTCCCACTGTACAAAAATACATGTAAAATATCTCAGATACTGTTGTTGCCATCTTGCACTAGGGATTATATTTGGTCAATAAAGCCACCACATTCAACCGCGAGTCAATCAAGCTGTCAGTGAAGAAGCCACACCCTATTTGTATGATATCAGATGACAAATTAAAACCAAAGTTATCAGATAAATGATCACTTAAGACGCAGAATATTGTGATAAGAAACAGCTGAAATAAAATAAACCATAATTTTTGTCATAATTGGCCTTGTTTGTAGCTCAAGTAGTCCTGCCAACAGTTTTACAGCTGCCTGTTATAAAGAGTTGTTTGGGGAAAATGATTTTTGGGTCAATGAAAAAAACTGGCTGCGAGGCTGAGCAGTGGTGTCGTATCCAGTTCTAAAATCTGTTGTGACCAGTAGCTAGCCGGAGCCATAGGTAATCCCATAGTGGCTGCTCTTTATAAAGATGCTTTCCATCAGCTTTAAAAGCACACTGCCCTCTCTGGCTGAAAGTCTCTTCGGAAGTGAAGTGCATTGAATCTGCATCCTTCAAATGTTGCAAAAAGAAGTTTGTTGGTATATAAGTCAATAAGGATATGACCCTACTCTCGATCTGTTACCTCAACAATTATTCTGAAAACAGGTTTATGGTCTCAATCATTCATTTCAGGTTTTCTTCAATACCGAATTGTGTTCATTTAGTAAATTATGGTCCCATTTAGTGTAAAATAGACAATAAAGCAAGGCAGCTTGCTTGTAGTCTTGTTCAGTTGGACTAACAGACACTCTGAGGACTTGGCTGTTCATTTTGAATAATGAATGTTTGTGTTAATCAAGCTAGCTAGCTAGCTGATAATATGGCACTGTTTCGGGTCCTGATCCACTCTGTGCATGCTGCAGTTGAAAAAAAAAAAAGCAACATGGTAACATATTAGCATAAACCAAGATGGCTACAGACCAAATGCCAAACTCGCTTCAAACCAGCCCACAAACCAGTGGATGACTTCACTGTGACTACGTCCCCTAATATTATACAGTGTATAACATGTTCATGCAGACAGTGTGGGAAAAAAAGAATGTCTTTTCTTCCCAAAATGCAAGCATAAACCTGACAATAAGCATATATCCTTTGAAACTAGTTACTGAGGGAAATACTGCACTATACATATCATTCATAGCTGAAATACATCATATAAAATATTTATTATTTTACAGAATAAAAAAGAGTGTATAACATAGGACAAGTATGTGTCTGCATTGGAAAATCAACAGAAAATGAGAAACAATACAGATACATTACTGCATGTCTTTGCACATGTGCTTTATGTGTTAAGCTTAACATTATATACCATAGTAAGTCTAATCCTGAAACCATAAGCATCACCAGTGTGGCTTCTGTGGGCTTGTAGAAAAAAAAGTAGACATGTAATAATTCTGACATACCCCAGTCTGTCCTCCTCCTTCTTCCTAAGGTCAAAATCCCGCTGGACGACTTCCCAAACATGCTGGGCCTCCTCATCTGTGAGCTTGGAGAGATCCAGCTTCTTGCCTGTTGTGGTGCCAGGCATAGTTATGAAGTTGATGCCTGTGAGCTGGCAGGCTCTCCTGTGCTGGGCAATATAAAAATACAGTGAGTTGTTTTTCTAAATGAGACAAAGTAGTACAGCATCAGTCAGCATTAATATTGTTAAGATAATAATGCAATATGAGGGGGAGTTAACGCAAGCTCTAATATCTAAGATGAACTACAGTGAAAACACCAAAAAACTAGGTCACTTAAAAGGAGGTCACTTGAATTCTTTTTTTTTTCATTCAAATAATCAACTATTGTTACGCTGTCATCCATGCAATGCAATATGAGGTGTTGAAATTGATTCATATATTTCCTGCAACAAGTGCCCCAGTGGCCTAATGGATACTTTTTCAAGAAAACTGCTGTCAGTCAAGGATGCTGTTTTCTCCAAACAAAACAGACCAGAATAATAGTATTGATCATGGATCAGTGATTTGCTGCATTGGCCTAGATTGCCTAAGACCTCTCTGCCACATGCATCTGTCCTGTGATCTGGGAAGCTTTGGCACAGTTCAACCATCACATTGCTGAGGGATTTGAATCAAGTATCTGTTAAATGGAGCCTGACCAAAGTGCTTCACATGCTCCAGCTTCCTCATGTCTTCATTTCAGAGGATGAGGCAAACTGTAGAGGTTGTCTGAGCGAGCAGCTAATTACGACCCATATTTACATTTGTTGTTGGGCAGTGATCTCTAGTGGCCATAGTCTTTATGATTGGAGCAAAGAAGGAAATCAGAGATAGAGTATAAAGAGTGACAAAGTTCAGATGGAGAGGTTGTGGTGGATTGATTGATCACACAAACCAGAGAGTTTTATCCAGGAGACTGCTGTGTCTCATGTGAAACTAACTACATTAGTACCTGATCATGTCACGCTAACAAACGAAATGTCAACGAGGATACTGCTTTTCATACTCCGTTTGAAACCAAAACACCTTCCTATGCAAACAGTTCCTCTCTGATGTCCCCTTCTGATAACAGCCTGCTTGACTACCACATGGCCCAGAGCTTTTCAGTAGTGTTGGCTTTGGAACTCTCTCAAAAATACATTAGCAATATCCACTCTCTATCCAATATCAAAGCCTGTCTGAAAAAACAAATTATAAACTATAATGGGTATAGCACATTGGAGTTTTATATCTAGTTTGCATTAACTCATTCTTGCATGTTATTCTTTCACTCTCTATGATATTCAGTACTTTTCTGTCCTTGAGTGCTTTGAAAGGCTCTTAAAATATAGCGCATTAATATTACTATCAATGTTAAATTAATTTGAATGCATACCTTTGTCACCTTTTTACTCCACAAAAAAGTATGCATAGCTGAGGTCCATTGATTAACCCCTTGGGGTACAATAATGTAGATTCTACCATGGGGGACAGAAATGGACAATTAGTGCCCCCTTTTTCTAATGGGGCTTTTTATTTGGACTCAAGGTATGTACCTTTTTGAGGGCAAAAAATGCTTGTCACTGCCCTAGTTTACCCCTAAAGGTATAAATCCAGCATATTGATTGTGAGAGTGCACATGCTGTAGGGTAACTACATCATGTACTTTTTTAACCTAAAACCATGATCTTTTCCAAACCAAGTATTTCCATTTTGCA
This sequence comes from Serranus cabrilla, assembly GCA_903364295.1. NCBI lineage: Eukaryota > Metazoa > Chordata > Actinopteri > Perciformes > Serranidae > Serranus > Serranus cabrilla. Next base: position 50,672 of record CAFUXE010003112.1, on the reverse strand, counting down.
ACAATGTTAAATAGAACGGTCATATTTGTGATTTTAAGAGTCACTGGCAAACAACCTTTTTTTTCATTCAGGTATTAGGATGTGTTGGACAGAGAAATGCATATATGTTCACATACTTTTCCTCACACGCAACCAAAACTGCCAAATTGCACTTAAACACTCTTATACGATCAGTAAAGGAATGCTAAGGAACATCACATAATTGTCTTGTTTACCACAGACCATGTAAAAAGACCTCAATCGAATGGGCAGCCTAATCTAATTTCTGCTTATGAGATTGGGCACTAATGGTAAAAAAAAAAAAAAAGCAAGCAAGTTGAACAGAGAGACAAGTCACATCTAAATGGTAGACTTTGAGTAGAACATTGTACTCTATACAGCTATATAAATTAATGCTTAAAACTTTCCCACAGTTGAAATCTTCCACTGGAATAGCCAAGCAGTATATTAAAGCTTTATATGTATTTGCTTACTGGGTGTGAGCAACTCGGTAACTCACTCTGTTGAATTAAGGGAACATTTTGAAAATACTTAGTAGTGTAAAAAAAATAAAAACAGTAGTATATATAACTTTTATGAATATTCCATTTTAGTCTTCATTCTGTTAAAATCATAATTGTATAGTGTGTTATCTATAGAGGAGTTCCTATGTTAAAGTACCTGTTGATGCACGCAACTTAACAGGTGCACATTTGAAGGACTCGTTGTGTTTGCAAAAGTAGGGGCTGGCTTGATAACAGGCGTGGAGGCACACAAACCTGGAATAGTTTTACCAGGTACAGATAAGGCACCTTTTTTTCATTTATTTTCCAAGTCAAACCACTTAGCATGAAGTTTGAAATGTGGCAGTAGAAGCTATTTAACAGTTTCTTCAAAAACAACTAAATACATGAATTGAGTTTCTGATAACAAGTTGGAATAGTAGTTTGGTCCAATATAATGAGCCAACAAACGCACACTGACAGTTTAACTCGCACAAATCTCAGAAAAGAAGCAACAGCAGCGTAAAAATAAATGTCTCTGAGATTTAAAAAGATGGCATGTATGGGCATTAACATATATTTTTTATATTAACATTATGAGGAGATCGATTTGTGTAAATATGACTTACCTTGGTGTTGACAGAGTAGCCTGCAGGCTGTATTTCCTCTGAGGGCAGACCAGGCTGACTGCAGGGCAAACTAAGTAGCAGACAGCAATGCTAATCACATGTCTAGTTAACCAGGAGGAAGAAAGGCAGGGAGACAAGCCTCCTCTCCGCCTTCCTTCACTTTACTTCAAAGAGTCTATGTGCGTTCTTTGCCCGACCTTGACCTCATGGACAGTGGTATTACATACGTTATATCTGCTGTTGCTTCCATTTATGTTGGTATATGGCTAATTATCCGTAAATCAATCAGTTTGGAAACATTTTTTTTTGAGCATTTCATTCCTTGGACAGTATTCAAGTGTGCTGTGATCATGAGGTTATGTAGAGGCCAGATGGGCTTAAGTCTCCAGTCACATGTCATGGATCCTATGTTATAGAGGAGAGTGGTGATGCATGACATCAGGGCAATTAACTGACATCTTTTATACCTGTTTTCATGTCTTGAAGGGAAAAACATGAGACTGTCTTCTGTGTAAAGTTACGGCAGCAGCACAGGAATGCAAAGCCATTAATAAAACATTTCTATCTCTGTTAATAATTGATGCAATGATGGTTTAAGGGTACTTAGTGGTAGAATATACACTCTAAAAAGTAATTCAGTGGCCTTGTACATATCACAGTAAGAAACAGCTATATCACCTTAATAAAATCTCTGAAACACATTCAATTGATTGTTTGAGTTGGATATACCAAATGAAATGCCTAAAAATGTAACAGTTAATTTTATCTTAACTTTACATTTATTATTTAAGTTTATTTCATTGAAATAAATTAGCATCTGCTTAACAAATTATATTTTTGAAATATCCTTAATTTGTTTGGTAAATTTCATTCAGAATATTTGGAAATGACTAATTATACTTATCAGTTTCAGTAACTGCAGTTATTACTCATTCAAAATCATTTTTCTTAATCTTCTTAGGTGACTTATTATTTTAAGTAAGTTTCACTTGAATATGAACGCCCTCAATCGCGCGCAAAGAGCGACTGGGGACGCGCTTTGACTTTGTACCTGCCCATTGTTTTATCGGGAGTCCTGCTGGAAAGTTCGCTTCCAGAGCAACTGGAGGACGAGCTCTCAAAGCACCGTAAGTGGCAAGCCTTATTATTGTTATCAAGTTATTAATTACTCTGTCTTCTTGCATACATAATTTATAGGGTGTGTAATTTCCGAATGCCGTTGCA
>CAFUXE010003112.1:5998-45232 GCA_903364295.1 Serranus cabrilla | reverse complement strand
TACTTAGATTTACCAAGATCCTTAAGTATATTTAAATGATTTCGCAGCTTTTTAATTTACTCAATATTTTTAAGTGTAAAAATGTTTCACCAAAATAATTGAGTAGAGCACAGTATTAGTTTTTAGAGTGTAGCTGTAAGAGTGTTATTTGCACAGTGGGTGGGTCGCTTCTCCATCAGAGAGTAATCAGGTTTCACAGATGAAGCCAAACATTTACACATGGGATTACAACTTGGAAGACCAAGTTGCAATTGTTTTTCATCTGTCGAGATCATTAAAATGACTCTAATGTAATGTGAAAGAAGAGCTAGAATGAGTAAGAATGCTAATCACAAAGAAAACTCTCCATTGATTGTGACAGAAAAGTACACTCAGAATTTAATTGGGGCATTTAAAAAAAGAAAATAATCTAATTTAATGCAAAAATCAAGATTGCTAAATTGAAAAGACCGGTCTTTGTTCATTTAATTATCTCATTCCCTCTCTGATAAACAAAAGGATTTGCTTCCATTTCCTTCCCCCCATCAGAGGGTTGATTTGAGCCATGTGACCCGTTCAGCAGTCCAATTTTCTTGTTTGCTCAACCACCAGAGCCTATCATCTTCCTGTGGAGTACATAAACATGAGCACGGCCTTTGGAAAGGCTTAGTCACACAGAGGTTTCATACACTTTACATTGTTCTAAGTTAATTATATTCCTGTGTGTGAATCTGTACAGCAGTTATTTTTATTCAGCCACAATAAAGGCTGAGCTGGTATTCAGGGCAGTCCGGCTTACTGAAGCAACTTTTGGCATTCTTTTCGTTTAGCAAACCAGGTACACACACATGGCACAATGAACTTAAACATACCCTGTGTAGAGTTTTAGACCGCTAGTAGTGCCATAAAGTAATGCCTCAACAAGGTAATGCTTTAAAAGGTAGTGAAGCATAAAACACAAAGAAAAGTCAGTGAATAAAGAACCAAAACAAATAAACATGACAAACAGTAAACCACTTAAAAGTATCAAAAAATTGTCTTTTGGAAATCTTTCATTAAGATGAAAAACACCTCAAGGTGTAATATGTAACCCTTTGCATTAAAATGTCTCAAAACGACTGGACCTTTGATAAACATTTTGATGACTTGAGTACATGTTTTGAAACAGAGAAATCTGTAATTTCAATGGAGGTTATTGTCCATTACATCTGGTCGCCTGTCAGTAATGTCATAACCCCTTTGCACATATGTCAGCGTTGCGGTTCTCTTCCAGTAGCTGTAATAAATTTAGTTTTAGTTCAGTTGTAAAGAGTGACGGTCAAATGAAGCTTCATGAACCATTTTCCTTATTTTCCACAACATTTTCTTCTTTGCTGCCTTTCTTTGAGCCACTTTCTTTAAACCAACACCTTCATCTACTGGAGTAAACAAATGCAACTAATGGTACATGGAGCTTCACTTGAACAGCACTACCTTTAAGCAATGTTTTTACAATGCAATTTCATAGATCTTGGTCATTGCAACCAATATATTTCAACCAGATGAAGGATTTTAGTCATCAGAGAAACAACTGAGCAAAACGGAGTGCTCTTTTGTGTCTGCTGAATAGCATCAGAGAAACACTGATTTTTAATGTTAAAATGCTTAACCAATGCTTTCTTTTACTCGTTTTATTCACCAGGTCTATGTGTTTTGGAGAGGATGAGCAGTCTGTAGATAATTCAGCTCCTGAACAATGGACACTGAAGGAATCAATCCTGAGAGAAGCTGACTGCAATGATGCCAGTGGTGGGGAAGACAACAACTCCCATGAGCCCACACTACTTCATAATGTCAACAACCTTTTTTGTCATTGTTATGATTAAGAGACCCCTACTGGCAGAAAATTCCACATTGTGCATTAAATGTAAACATAGATCTCCACAGTTCAGTGCGTTAAAGAAGTAATTAAAAATAATTTATTGAATGTGTAACATTTGCAATTAATTGTAAACCTTGTGTATAACTTGTGCAATTTTAGTTCCATATATGTGATCACAACGATACCTTTTATCTTCGTCTTTTAATTCTTAATTGTTTAAAATCACCAATTGCACTCACATGATCAGCCACTAAGTACAACCTGTCATATCAGTGCCAGATGAGTTGACCCCCAGCCAGGGCCGGCCCGTGCATATCTGCACATGGATCCGCATTTTGCGATATATAAATAATGCACCAAACCACAGGTAAATAAATAATGCACCAAACCACAGGTCTGCCTAATAACTCCAATAATCTGGTTCCAAAACATTTACAGCAATTCACTAAATAATAACAGTGCAAATCTCTCCAACACACCACGTTCTAATATGCATCAAACACAGACACATAGCAACCACATATAATCAGCAACTTAAAAGGCTAAAGAGTAGCTAAATAAAGCTTACCTTTCAGAAGTGTAGGTGGAGGGCCTTCATTGTAGCAAAGTTCTTAATTGCATCCAGGGTCATTCGAAATATCCTGACCTTCTCGGTGGCTTGGCGGTGGATTTGAAGCCAGGCTGCGGGCTGCTGCCGTCTGCTGTTGTGGCGATGATGCTAACATTTGCACCGGTGAGAGTTGTGCTAACGTTAGCGGTCGGTGATGCACGTGGAGGCTCGTTGTCATCCTTAGTAGAACTCCCGGGATCAATGTATTTAAAAAAAAGAATCTCTCTGTTTTTGGAGAGCTTGCTCCTTCAATATCCTCTTCTTTTTGTATTCCGAACCAGATAATTTTGGTCGTTTCGACATCATTACCGTCCCTCCTCACACTGCAGTTTTTTCAGAAATACCGGTAGAATCAAAATTGTTGGCGGCAGCTACGATTGGCTCGTAAGAGCTGGGGGCGGGATTTATGTGAGTGAGGCGGCCACAGGTCTAGCATGATTGACACATGTCTCAGCAAATCATACAGATCACGTAGTGCAGTGAGCTTGCAGTTAGTTGATTTTGCTCATGAGTTGGCCCCGGTTGGCCCACATTTCGCCGCCCTCGCCAAAGTGCCGCTCCAGGCAATCGCCTTGTTCGCCTATATGCACGGGCCGGCCCTGCCCCCCGCCCCCGACAAAAAAAAGAAACATAATAAAACTTCAAATAGTGTTTGAAATCCATGAGAAAAAACTACAACAAAGGTCTGGCACAGTCACAGTCAGTTCCTGCAGTTATCTTCCAGTGTTTGTTGGTGTTCAGTTTCTCCCATTTTATCTTGGACAGCACCCAGTGCAAACAAGTTAGTGTGCATTGAACCTGAACAGCACATGATCAACAAGTTTGTACATTTGATTTCAAGATATCTGAATGAAAATGGATTATATGCGTACCCACAAGCCTCTTTACAGACCTGCCCGCTTTATGCAAACCACATGCAGTTTGGGGCAAAAACCGTGCTTTTTTTTCATGCCAAACACTTTTTGAAGTGCATACTTTGCGTATGACTGGAGAGCTGAGACTCTTGTGGATACAATGTGCTCAATCGTATTCATGTATGAAAATGTTAGTCCCCATCGTAGCATTTCTTTGTATGACAAGCCTGAAATGTATCATTATTGGAAATTGGAAACGAAACTAACTTAAAGACACAGAACACACACATATAGTCACTACAATCCCTTCTGTGTCAAAAAATTTAATAAAACCTCATGTTAAATTAAATCTTTTTTGGGGTTTTATTAATGTATTTTTATTAGACATTTATTGATCAGTAAAGTGAACATTATTAAAATGGAAGTCATGACCTCATTCAGATCTGGTCTAAACTAGATTTGTGATCCACCATGGAACCAACAACTGGGAAGAACGAGAGAAAGAATTTGACCCAACCACACATTTTTATCAACATGTCCTCACTTGACCAGTCATCATTATGTGGTTTTGAAGTCTCCCTTGTCTGATTTTTGTAAGATAAGGCCCTTTAGTATAAGCATTCACTTCAATATGAACATGCTGGTTATCTCTTTCTAGATTCTCTTGGAGTTTTGGCCCTCCTTCCCAGTAATCAGTGAAAAACAGGAAAATGCCTATTTACAGTACAGTGCTGTGATGAAGCCATAGCAGCAGGAAATGGTCACATTCCCCCTGACTCCGAAAACCCGCACAAAAAGCCAAAACATCACACAAGTTTCTGTGTGCAGTTAAACACCATCCCAGATATATTTATACTGAGTGCCTGAAAGGTTTTGGTTTTGTCATAAAAGTTGCTGTTTCCAAGGTCTTGCATTACATGGTACTGTAGTTGGAGACTGGTTCCATCATTAATATGTTAACATGGTAATGTTGTGGTCACTGACTATTTTGAATTGTTCATCATACTTGAAATGTACTTATCTAAGTCCGTTGAGAGAAACAGATATACATTTTATTTTGAAAGGCTGTTTGCTGGTTCCCTCATGGGGATTACAGGGCCAACTGTTTTATGGAAATCCCCCATTTAAAATGTTAGAGGCATTATGCTGGATAAGTTTCCTTTCACACATCCAGCTGGGCACTGCTGGCCATCAATGCACGTTTTCCTTATGTGAAAGCGTTTTGGACCAAAAGACAAAGACCTATTGTGAAGACAGCTTTAGTACTGCAGCACACATGGGTCTTTTACAGTGTCACATGTTAGAGAAAAGGAGTGAGGAGTTTTGGTTGTCCCTCTTTCTTGTGTGAGTTATAGTGTTTTTTATGTTTAAACCATGAAAAAGTCTGTGAAAGAGAAATGCAAAGACGAGGCCCAAAGAAATATGAATCTTTGTCTGTCTGGAGCAAAAACATGTGACACTAAGATGTAATGTTCGTAATTTTGGTTTCTTTTAATTTTGTGTTGAGTTGTGTTGCATCACCCATACTAGTACTAAAATTACAGTTCAAGGGCACTTTCATATTAGGTACTGAAATTGATTTGTACCATGCCTGAGTAGATTGCCACCCGACTCCCCTGCAGCTTAGCTTTCACATCAGCAATGTTCTGCATGCGAGTACACTAACTAGTGTACTCAACTGTGCCAATTGCAACATCCCAAGTCCATACAACCAAGTTGACCTTTGCATAATTCCTACCATGGATTATATTTTGGAGGCAATGTCAATAATTACTCTATTGTCTCCTTACTTTATTACTCATGGCTGTGTAGTTCAGAGGATGATGGTGAGTGTTGCATACATAGGCAGATTTCAGAGCAGTGCTGATAGGAAGGCCCCACTATGATGTCAAATTACATGCACATAAGGTAGAATAAAACAATGTAGTATTTTGGTGAAGTTGTTTTTACTTAATCAGCGGATACCCTTATTTGCTGTCTTGTAAAGAATTTGATTAAAAAAAAAAAAACAATTATACAATTGTCTGCACACTAAATCCGAGGCTAGCAGCTGGTTAGATTAGCTTAGCTTGAAGACTGAAACCAGACAATAACCGCACAGACTTCTGTACATAATAGTCAGATATAATACAGTATTATTCTAGCTTGGTGTTGAAAATGATGGTGCGTGGCATAGGGAGATTCTGGGAATGCAGTTTAATTGGAAAAATCTTAAAAACTAAAAATTCCCTCTACACTTAGCATTGGGTGTCCTCAGGGTCTGTGGTTCCCACCATTGCTTTCTCCAAAAGGTTATTAGGGGCAACAGCTGTGTGCATCTTTGTGTTCTTTCCAAGTTGTCTGGCAAAAGGCCCCACCATAAGATTGTTTTTAAAATCAGTTCCAAACTTGGCAAGCAACCAGTAAAAGGTAGCACGGATTGTAGTAACAAGGCCTCTTCTCTTCAAGAGTGTGAACAGGCTGGCAGCAGCACTCTGCACTGTCTGCAGACAGGAGACATTACTCTCACTGTGTTATGAATTGAGATTGTTACACTAATCAAGCTTGGAGATAAAGTACCCACAAATAAACCTTTCCATGTTGTTGAACAATGGAACCCCTAATCTCGTTGATACGTATCAGCTGGAGAGAAAAAAACACACCATAAAACATAGCGACATTCTTTTGCAAGTTGAAATGTATTTTTGGAGGGGCACCATAATTTGCATCAGTCATGATTATACTTACCAGGTTAATTCGTGAGATCTAGGAAAGTCAAATGTTGCAAATCTTGTGTTGTGGGACACCACAGGATTTGAAAATAGTGGCACATCACACACTACAGAATATTATGATTATGGAAATTGATGGGTTGCATATTCATACCTGCCAGAAGCAGTGTGCTAGCTAATGTTAGCCTCATGGGTTTGATTGTTTACCATTGCTTGGAAATACCATCAGCTGCTCTGGCTGGTTTCTCATTGGTTGGTGTAGTCCAGCTCAAACTCCTAAATACCAGACATGTTATCAAGGGGGCCTAAATGAGTCTTTGAAGGGTATGGGAGGCTTAAGACTGGATTTGCAAACCCATGCCATTACCAGATAATCTAGGTCCCACATCAGCATGGACAATTTTCCAGACCAGATTCTGTCTAAAATCTCCAATAATCTGATCCTAGTTTAGTCATGTAAAAGTACAAAGTAGGCACTTGATTCTCTGACCCTGTACATTTTTTTTTACTGTAAACATTGTGCTTAATGCAGCTTTAAAGTATGGGCAAAATGGGTTTCATGTGGTCTAGGTGTTAAAGGTTATGTTGTGTTAACAACACAAAGCTTCCTTGAGAGACATTGAAACCACTTAATTCATTTCCTTTGGGGCCACCTTGAAAAGTGGCAGCATTTAAGTCAGTTTTGCGGTCATACAGGACAGGGGTGTGATAAAAATAGAATAAGGAAGCAATTCAATAGTTACACAACACATCTGGAATTTGGAAGGAAAGGAAGCATGAAGTAGAGAAGACAAACAGAATGATGTGCAAGATTGGCTGCCTAATTAATGTGCAGAGACATATTTAAGCACCATAATTAAGTTAAATCATTTATATGACTCAGAATAGCTAAGGTTCAATCACTGAGCTTCACACAGTGACCTTTTGACATGCAGCAAACCACCAACCTGAAGTGGCTGTTCTTTGTTAAATACAGCACTGGGTAAAAAGGCAAATGTAGGTCTGGAATATAGCAACCCGTCCTTTGAAAGTGGTGTTTGCTTTACTCCCATGTTGAAGCATTTGTCGTGCCGCTGCCATTACGTAATAACTGCTCCCCCAAGTGAACCTGTAAAACTGAACATCCCAAGTCTTAAACATTATTCCGCTCTGTCAGACACTTGGCTGCATCCCCTATACCACAATGTACATCCTGCTGCATAGTTAAGGCTTTTCATGATTACCCATGGTACAGATTGTAAGATACCTTTTGTGTCATGACACTGACTTGGATGCACTTTCCGAATGAGTCATGTTTGGCTGCAAACTTTGTCCAGTGTTAAACAGCCGGTTCAGTATCCATGTTGCTTAACTTAAGTTTGACTTTCATCAAGAGTCAAAAACATGCAGCACATTCTGCACACCAACAAAATCCATGTCATGTCAGCACACAAGTCTTGTTCTCTAAACCCCCTTATCCCCCTTCCCATAGTGTGAAAGCCCTGAACAGGAGAAGAAAACTGTTAGCCTGATGAACATGAATTATTCCCAGATGTCAAGCAAGCCAACTCATTTATCCAAATCATGGAAATTATAACTTCTCAAGGTAAATACCACTCATGGACCAGGGGTGGAAAAGGCGACGGTATAGTGAGTCAGCCCTTAAACATGTGCAGTTCTGAAGGGCCTTTTCAGGACAACTGAGGACTATGAGACAGAGACCGACCATGTTTCCATCTTGAATCCTGCTGAAAATGCATTCTCATTCATGAATATGTACGTATTTAATTTATTGTGGAGTAGCCATGGCTACTGGCTACAGCATTAATAGATTCCAGCTGTCAATTAAAGACACCCATTGAGAGTTCAATGGTGGGCATTGTTCAGTTCGGATTGGTGAGTCAGAGAAGCACCGGAGGCGGGGGACTGTGCGGCTGCACTTGGCAGAGCGAAAGGGAGATGTGATACACCAGAAGCAACTTACAGCAACAGTTAAGTGCTGGAAAGACATTGAGTCCCTGCCTCTTTGTGGGGACGAACGGAAGCCAAAGAAACTGCAGCTACTTTTCAGCAGAAAAGACATTTGGAGAAAGCTTGTAGAAAAAAGTGGGGAGGCCCTTGAGTCATCAGAACCATAAGTTTCATTTTCTCGAAATGACAACAGTAAATCTTCAGAACACGAGTAGTCCACAAGATAGTTTAGAGGGATTTGTTCTTGATTATGAAATCACAGTACCTGGTCCTATTTTTGAGCTTACCTCCCAGTGAGATAGAGTGGGTAGTGTGGGAAGAAGGTGTGGTCAGTTACTCAATCGTTTTCATGTAGGAAGAGATGTAACAGGCCTGAGGTTGCCCATGGGAAAACTAAGAGAGGAATATTCCAGAATAGCTTTCCAAACCCAAAATGGGTATGGAAAAATGTGTGTGTCACGTGACTGGCCATGTTAGTGAGCTCTGTTGCTCAAAGCGGTTTGTTAAAAAAATATAGTGGAACCATGTGAACGTAATTCAAAGAGAAATAATTGAGTAATGACACTTGGATAGAGATGACTTGTTCCTTCACCATAAGCGGGTTGCATTTTCTACAGTATTAGTAATCCTCTCATCCAAATAAAAACCCAGACAATAGACACATAAAAGTTAAATCATTTAGTTTAGTTAGCATAACACTTAGAATATTGTGTGCGTAGGTACTAAGCTGTTAAACTGTTTAAGTAAGAGCTCTAAATGGGTAGATGAGTTACACACTACTATGTCCATAAAACCCACACTGTTAGAGAGCACAGAGTTAAAGTGAGAAGACAGAGGCTCCTACGGTAGATCAGTGTTTTGTGTGTTAACACCTTAATACTGATGAAAGCTTACTAGAGCTGCAATCAAACCTGTGACATTCTGCTGTTCCACTGCATTACGTGCCTTGTCATGAATTGGGAGTCCTCATCAAAACAGATTCCAACCTTTTTTTTTAGCAATGCTAGCCATGTGGATCCCGAAAATGCAATGTGACTCTAGTTGGACTTTTAGTCAGTTCAACACTTTGATAATCAAATATCTCCAAAGCTAACATCACTTTCATTTAGAGCTAATTTGCAAATGTTTTGCATTGGTGCCTTCTGACAGCTCTTAGCATCACTCTGCACCACTGGTTTCCAAGGTGTGTCAGTGTGTGTTCAGGACAGGACAGGAGTTCTGCAACATTTTTCATCACAATGTTTATTTGTTGTACATTTAAAAATAGTTTCACCACATGAAACTAATCAGTGACACATTTGAGCAATTTGCTTGAATACACAACAAAATAAAATGTCAAACAGGGCACTAAAGTGCTGAACTCAGCTGAATTGCTTCACAGTAAATTTGTATAATTTAACTGTTTTGGAGTTCCTGCATAAATGCAGCAGGCAGATGAAGATCCAGGTACGAAACTGAAAGGCCACGTCAGTGTAATGTCCACCAGTGCGGATCATCTGGACTGCTTGGTGTCATTCCAAAATATCAGTGTTTAATCCTGATAAGAGTTAGGGTAGGGGAGTCAAAGGAAATTGGATCACTGAAGGATGGTACGCAGCTGTGCTCCTCATGTGTGCAACACATTTCCATTTTATAACTCCTTGTGGGCCTAAAACATTTTTCTTCTGCTTTTTTCCATCTTGGCCAGCTGTTAGCCCTGTCTGCTTCCTATTTAGCCTTTGTCTTTCAAAATTCCTCTATTTGTTAGTGACCCCATAGAGGGTTTTAAAATTAATGGCAAAAATCATTAGTCTAGGTTAATCACAGGCTCTGCTCATATGGCACATATGTTTGTGTTATAAAATGCTCTGCATTTGAATACCTTAGTTCTCAGTGGTGAGCAACACCACGCTTTATGACCGAAACTGAACCTGTGATTTATTCAGTTCAATTAAGGTTGCGATTGTTTGTTTCACAAGCAAAACAACATGCCTAAATAAAATACATTAAAGCTCTAAAACAGAGGTAGGTAGGAGCCTCCCACTGTGCAGTGATTTAGCTAAATAAAAGACTGTTTTATACCCTCCACCTACCTTAGTAATGATTACATGTTTCAGTGTTTGTCTGTAACATCGTCAGATGTTAAACTGCTGAGCTTTGAAGCTGGAGATGACGAAGCAGAAAAAAGGACAAGCCTAAAGCCTCTCCGTCTCTCCCTGCGAATCTGATGTGATACAGACAATGTCGGTAAGGGACAACTTTAAGAGGAATTTGAGATTAAACAGATGCAAAATTTCATGAGTGCATCCATACGAAGCCAAGTCTTTTGGCAGATTTAAGGGGGTGGGTTCATCCCTGCAGAGGAAATGGCCTGTATAAATACTTTTTGGCCTTGTTTCTGTTCCTTAGCAACACCTCACAGAGAGACACACACTGACAAAAACATAGGCTATACAGTAATACAGTACACAGCACAGCATTGGAAAAAAGTGATGTTGCATATCTTGTTTATGACATATAAAATACAGAAACTTCTTCTGCATAGTAAATAAACTACTTTTTCTTTTAGTGTGAACCATTCCAACTTTTATGCTCTAAAATTAGTTTTGACAAACCAAACACAAAAGTAGGTGGGCTGTGACTTTTGGAGGGAAATTAGGTAGTTTAATACACTGGTTGACCCATGTGAAATCAGACAGTCTTCTCTTGTAAATTGGTTTTATATTTACAGCTTTGCACCTCCTTACCATAACATTTGTGCGGGAACTTCTAAGCCTCATAGCCTCTCATAAGACTGGCTCATAGTGGGTAGCTAGCTTTGAGTACGGCAACTCTGCAGTGAAGAATGGTCAGGAGAAGTAGAGACAATGCATTAAACAGATGGTTTATTTCGCGCAGTTGTTATACTGTGTTCACTCCACCTGCAGGTAACAACACTTTTCTCTGCATATGTGTGTCACTTCCCAAAACAACGCCAAATGCATGTTACCATCAACCTAGACCGCTTGTATGAAAGAGAAGGGTCAGCAGGTAATATTAGTAATGGAAAATGGAACTCTGTGCAAGTTTTCCTTTTGTATCAAGAAGCAAAAATTGAAGCATTACATCACAAACCCTGACTCAATCCATCACCACAGTAACCCAATGCCTCACATTTCCCATCATAGTTGACTGTACATAGAGCTTATTCCAATTTTGAATGTCAAATTGAAACCAACATTAACTATTAAAGTACAAGCGTGTTCAGTAGAACTTTGTTTATACATACTGGTACCAATCCAAAGTCAGAGTTTTCTCATATATTTTACTAACACTGCTGCTGTTGACCTTTAATAAATGTCTTATCATAATTCTATTTTCAAGCCTCAATCCTAGACCAGGCGTCTGGCCAAAATAGCCTCACTTGCCAAAAATGTTGTTTTCTTAATATTCTAAAACTCAAATTGGTTTAGATAAATCAGGCTGGACACACTGGGGGAGGTGATTGAGAGATGCACCATCAAGATGTTTGAGACCATCATGAATTGCTTGAGATCCTTCACTCCTACAGCCATCACGTCAACAGACTAAATGAATGTCCCCTCAGGGATAAATAAAGTAATTTTGATTGATTGATTGATTGATAAAGGTAACTACAACCCATACACAAACACACGTGAGCACACAACAAGGGAAGAACAGCAAATATCATTAAAAAGGCAGGTTTTGAAGAACTGCCCATAGCAGGAAAGATAAGTTTCTGTTTCCTCACTCAGGAACGACCAGTGCCCCCCCCCTCTTGCCTTCTGCCCTCAGTCCCCATCTGCTCTCCCCACCAATGTTGTCTGTAAGCAGTTACTTTAGCATCTGAACACATACATGCACGTAGGCAAACACACACACACACACACACACTGGTGAACATCTGTCAAAGTTATGAGCTCCATCCAAATGTGTATGTACTGCCTAATGGGGATAGCAGCCCCAAGCTACATCATTAGGGTAAACAGTGAGAGCACTCAACAACTCTGTGGAAAGTATTAATACCAGAAGAATGCTGGTAATTTGTTTTACGCCCATACGGCAGTGACTTTCACACAATGATTTGCTACTTTTGTGCTCAGAAGCTATAGGCTATGTTTTTAAATGCCCAATATTGTGAATAACATGTTGTTTCTGGCCTTTACATATATTCTTTAGTCATCCTTCAGCCAACCAAACCTGAGAGGATGGAAAACTGAAGCCTCTGCATTGTTGAGCTTTGTCAGCATCTTCTCTGTTTCCTCCTCCTACAGTCCGTTATGGCTCGGAGCCCCCTGGGACGTCACAGGCAGCGAGCTATTTGCATAGATCCCACCCAAAGTTACGCCCCCCTCTGCTCCCAGGGCCTCAACCAGCTAATATGAAGAAGCCAAAGTCTGTACAGTTAGCTACCGCTGCTAGACATGTCGAAGCTTAGAGGAAAACATACAACGTGTTATGTTGTCGGCTGTCAAAGGCAACACAAGTGTCTCTTTTCTTTGTCAGCGTCGATTTGATTTACAATGACAATGTTCCAGCAACATATGATACTATTTACAGATTAATAAAAGCTATTACCTTGATATTCGTACCCTAACCACAACAAATCTCACTCTTCATGTCCAAACCTAACCAACCCAACCACCATATGGTTGGTACGTTCTAGAAATTACTGAATTCTGCATCTTTTGCTGTGGTCTGATGAGATATCCCTCAGCAATGGTTACCTCATAGAAATAGAAATTAGAATGACTTAAGTCAAACTTATCTAAAGACAAGGGTGAATGTACAGATGTTAACTAACTAACTGTGTGGGCAACAAATAGAAAGCAATGTCCTTCCAACAGTATTATATACAATGAGTATGATAAATAAAACATTTCAAAAGGTTAAAAAAAAACAAGAGGAGAAAATTACCTATTAAGTGCAATTTAAATAAAAAATAATTGTGTAGAAGAGAGTTTCTGACATGTAAATCTGCAGATGATGTCACAGGTATGAGTGAGAGAGAGAGAGAGAGAGAGGGCTGCATGTGTGTCTGGCAGCAGGTCTGCAGCTGGATAGAAGTTGAGGAAACTGCAAAAGAAAAAGAAACAAAAAAAAGGGACTTGCCCCTTTGTGGCTGAAAAATGTCTTAGTTTTTTACAAATATGATTTTAAAAAAAAACATTGCAAAGAAGAAATGATGAAATAAGGATTCAAGGGGAAGGAATGAGGTCTTGGTTGAACTTTCTCTCTTTGCAACATTATTTGTTGCAGCATTGCTCTGGTCTGTTGAGGCCCAGCGCAACATACGTGTCTACAGCTAACTACAAGAATTAAAAGTGACAACAACCCAGATTTGCAGGATACAATGCAATTACTACATTTAAAACGTAGTAAGCAGACAAGTATATTAATGTATGAATCATAATATAAAGGGAACTTGTAAATGTCCTTATTCTTAAATTAAGTGTTATTCTGATTTCATTTGGTACCATTGCAAGATTGTCCTGGTACTCTCAATTCTACCTTTGTGAAAGACCTTTCACTGTGTATAAACCTTATATAACACCTTCATATTTGTAGAAATAACATATGCCTAATCTGTGAGGGGAAATTACTGTTTTAACACCATGCTCAAATTGCCCCTCAAACAACAAAAAGCTTCCTAAGCACTAGCTTGGCCTCCATCATCCTGTCAATTGAACTTGGAGCTATTACTCAGCATTTTACTCCGAACAATGAAGCCTTTAATCTAGCCTCTTATTCAAGTCAGGGCTCAGCAGAATTGTCTTTAGATAAGTTCCATATTTAGACTGATGCCTCGGCTTGTATGTCCAGATGTGATTGTTATATCCCACTTCAGGAAATGAACAGTAGCTTGGGTTTTGGGTACGGCCACCTGCTGGAAGCACAAAAAAGTAACTTAAAGTCCCACCCTCTCTGATGTTTATAGTGCAAAATCCACTATTAAGCGACCTCTAAGACACCAGATTTGGTATACTTTCATTGTCTTCGTTATTCATAAACTGGTCACTGCATTACCACATGTACTTATGGAGTGCTCGTACCATTTCTACAGTTTATTGTAGAAAAGAGCATATAACCATGACTGAAAAAAGTCTTTTCATTCATGGGAGTTTCATATTTTCATGAGTCATTGGGTGGTACTGAGTCAAAGGCATTCAGAAAGTGGAAAGTATAGCACATGTACTAATTAACATTAGGCCATCTGCAAGACTTGACTATGACTTTGTGTTTCAGCTGTCCATGTTACTGGTCTTTTGTCAAACAAAAGAGACCACTTTGATTAACCAAAGCTCTTGAAGCACTGCAGATTTTGGTTGGATTAGAGCTGACTCTGGGCCGGTGCACCATATGCTTGCACTGTCAGAGACTGAACAGTAAAGCTTGTGTGATCCAGCTCAAAAGAAAAAGGCAGATCACCTCACCAGGCACATCACTGGCTTTGATTAAAACACCCTGCAGATCTCTGGTGTACTTTTGAACCTGACCTGAGTCAAAAACTGAACATTTGGCATGTGACCTCCCATCATGAACGGGTTTACCTTATCCCTGGAGGTCAGTAAGCACACATTTCTCACTATTTGATCGCATGCTGAATTTGATTCAGTCAGACTGTCAAGTGGATCCCAGACAAATCTTTTTAGAATCTAAACTCAACTTCTGAACTGAACTCATATAAGGTAAATGTAAGGCTTTTAACTTACACTTAAGTTTCAGTTTTGAGCAAGCTTGCTCATTAATACTTGTAATGTAATCTTAAGTCAGAAATGTGGTCACTAAAACCACCTGGTAAAGATAAAGCAACAAAACTACCTTGGTTGGTGTAATCAAATAAAACTTTGTTGAGTTAGAGTTTTTATTTTTTTGTGTGGGGGCCTGATGTGAAAGCTATCAATCAAAGTCTTGTGTATAGTAAACAACAGCACAAATACCACATGAAAGGGACAGAGCTACAAGTTAGCATGTTATTTCAGCATACATTTTAAAGATACACTGCTGGTCCTAAACAGTTTAGCAAGAAATCCTAAGAGCTGAAATGAACTTCTACTCAAAAGTCAATGACTTGCTTTATGCTCACAAAACCTGAAAGCGAATGAGTAAAATAGACTGCTGCCAGTGTAATGCTCAGTGTTATTCTCCCCTGTTTGCACCTCCTTCTGTTCACCATCTACCGTTACTGTGAGTATTAATACTTTCCTCATCCGACACGGTTGGAGTGACGTAAGGCCAATCCATCTCCACCCATTTATTTGCTTATGCTGCGATGGAAATAAGTGTGTTGGTGGAATCAACACATGCATTTTCCTCAAACTGACCCGTGAACAGTTTGTTCCTAATGGTAACACAGGCAAGGAAAGCACCTTCCAGAAACCAGATTGAATACTCCAGTTATGTGAAGGGGAGTCTCTTGCTTTTATTTGAAAGCAGAATAAACACTGAGTGTATATTCACGGTTTTATAAAGCTTAAGGACACATTTCCTCTGCTTTTCATAATTTCCACATACTGTATAAACCTCGTGACATTACAGCCACACCCATAACATCATCTGGATAGTGAAGAACAAGTCAGTCTAGTTTTTATCTTAAAAACAGTAAAAAGTGATTTTCATTTGTCCTGTGTCACATACCTGTCTGTGTTATGAAAGCTGGCAGTTATTAATGAAACGGGAAGTGATCTGTTCTTTCATCCACCCACATGAAGTCACCTTGGTGGCATGCATTAAAGACTCCCATTACCACAGATGTCAGCTCTACCTTGCCTTGACATCTCAGGCAATTGTTTAAAGCTGTGAGTGTGACACTAACATCACCCAACAATATAATTATAAGTCCTTGTCGCGCTGTGACTGTGAAAGGTTTTGATTTTGAAGGGTCTGTGTTGGGTTAGTGCTCACTCACGAGGGAATATATGTAAGACATGTTTCCTCAGTGATGATGGAATGTTTGGATGAAGTCGATCTGCTCCTTGCTTTGATCTTCACTCACAGCATAGATGCATGTGTTGTATAAGACCTGATCCTCAATTTTGATGAAAGCAGAGAAACTTAGTCATCAATTATCATTAAAGAAGCATTTTAATCATTCGGCATAATGGGCCAATCTAGCTGCTTATCACATTTTCAGTCAGTAAAGGCTTGTAACTCAATGCAAATTACGACAGTGGTTGCCAAGCAATGCCATAACATTGCAATGTTTTACAGGAAATATCGGTGTTGTGAGTAATGACCTATAGAGAACAGAACATGGATGCAATAGGCCAGTGCTATAAATACTTTTATATGGTATTTTTTTGTACCCTGTTTGTATGCTTCAAGAACACCTGGAGAGACTTTTTCAAATTTGGAGCAAACATCTAATTGAACTCAAGGATGACCTGACAGATTTTGATGTCCGTTCCATTCTCATGAATGCGAAATCTCAGGATAGCTTTTTAAAAATGTGGCACAAAGAACCATCTGGACTCAAGCATAAACAATTCGATTTTGGAGGCCAAAGGTAATATGCAATATCTCAGTAATGCGTGGAGGTAATTTCTTCAAATTTGGCCTCAAATGTCCATTTGGACTCATTGATGAACTCATTTGTTTTTGGAGGGAAAAGGTCTAGGTCACTGTGACATCACAAAACACGTTTTTGGCCAAAACTCAAGGATTCATTACTAGTTATAACAACACTTCACACAAATGTCTAATAGGATAAAAAGATAAAGTGATGATATTTTATATTCAAAGGGTCAAAGCTCAACTTGACATCATACTTTCCTGGCCTGAATGCCATAACATTTATATATGAAGCATTGTCTCCTGTCATGGCAACATATGAGCCTGGACCGACATGGATGTAAGCTGCAACATACTTTATGCCTGCATGGCGGTAATTGTTTTTGTTTTTTTTGCATTTGAAGATATGTAATGTGGTAACAATGATAACTGTAATCAATTACTATACAAGCTCAGCTTTTATTCACAGAGTAAGGGAATCCATCTCACAGCATAGCCTACTGACCGGTGGGAACAAAGTCTGTTTTAGCTCACTGACAGAAAAATGCTGGAGCAAACCTCCCTTTATTTGGCCTGAACTTCAACAAAGCGATGCTAAGGATTCTTTCCTGTTGACATTTAATGTGTTGCATAGTCCATTGTATATATTACATTGTAAAACATTCCATACTATTCCTAAACACTGTACTTATGCTGTAAGTATACATTAACATACAGTACGTGTGTGATAGTAGAGGATATGAAATGTATAAGGCATGTATAAGACATGAATGTCTTTGGAACACTGCCAACTTCTATATGAAGAATTTAAAAAAAAGAAAAGCTGTTTTAAACTGCATTAATGGATCTTTTTGACCAGGCAGCAGAACATGCTCAACACACAAGACAACATATACATATATGCTGTGTTTCAAATGGCACTACATGCTGTAGATGTCCACATAAAGTAGTATTGCATCTTGAACTTTGAACCTCTCGCTCACATAGTATATGTTGCATAATGGATTGTTAGTGCGAATAACCAGAAAATCATGCTGGCTTGCATACTGCAATTAAGACCAGATGCAGTAGGAATGCATTGGCCTAATGCACTTGACATTGTATGCATTAGGACATACTAACCCTTTTAGCAAACATCTTAGCAGCAGACACAGCATTAGCATTTATTTTGGGTTGTGCTGCAGTACACCTGAAAAATATTAATTCTTCGTTTAGCTATTATTGATCTCCAACAATAATGAACGGAAATGTTAGCATGTTATCATGTTCACTAGATGGTTGCTAGAAGAGGATATTTATTGAAACCTCATTTGAACAAATTAGCTTCTAAAGTTGTTATGGTGAATGCATTAGTATAAATATTTCTACTTACATAGCCAGCAGCCATGGCGCAAAATGAAAATTCCTGTTTACATTCAAATGTTCACTTTTAATTTTGTTTTTTTGTCTCCGTCAACTCCTAAAAGAAATACCTGGCTTCTTAGCTTTGGCTGCCTGTTTGGTGCTTAGCAGATATAGTGTACAGGGGGGTCTTAGAATTAAAACTTTTTTGTTGTTTTGCATAAAGTAGCAGAGCTGAAAATGACTGTTCTATTTACTTGGACTACTTAGTTAAGTTTAGGAAACACAACTACTAGTTTAGGTTTAGGTAACATAACTACTTGGTTAGGTTTCGGAAAAGATCACTGTTTTAGTTAAAATAATTATTTCATGTGACGTAGCTTGTGACATGCTATGTTCTTACTTTGTTAGTTGTATAGGTTAAAAAGTCTTTTAAAAATACTGACTTTTGCTTTTGAGCCGGACATGAACTGTGGCCTCCTTTGTTTCAGTTCCTAAAAGTTACTTTTCTCAGTAGTTTCAGCTTTAACAAAATTAGTTTACATCTAGTTGTTTTCTTTTGAATGAGGATAGTCCGCTAGGACGACACGTCAGGACAAAACAGCATCATTTCCCCAAAGTTAAAGCACAGCATTAAGAAAAAGTAATGTTATTGTAAAGTATGCTGTTGAAACACAGCAACAGTTTTTTATGAACTCCAACAAGCATATTAATCATTACATGTTTTTTCCATTAGCTAAATCTAAACAAGCCTCATATAGTCTGTAATGTGTGGCTGTGAGAGTGTTGGTAATAAAAAAAAATTAACTCATAAGCGATGCAATAGGCTGCATTTGCTGGATGCTAATTCTATTGTTCTGGGACAATTAAATTCATTGCATCGTGTCATTGCTCTTCCTCAACATTGTCATTTTCAAAGTCTGCCAGAATACTGTCTCAACATTCCTTAATGATTTGTGAGTTTATTTGTTCAATTTGGACAGGATGGCCCACAGACAATACATCATATTTATCAGCTGTTGAGACAATAGGATGTAAATTGACACAGTATGTAATCTGTCATTAAGAACCCATCTTCAAGACAAACTTGGATGGCTGAAATCACTTTACCAAATTTACTTTAAACCATTATATGTTTTTACTCAAGTGTCATTTTAATGTAACAACCAATGCAAGAAAAAGGGCCCCACAGAGGTAGAGGGGCAACATGTAGGAAAAGGTAAGGAGAAATTCCCGCTTCACATTTGTGACATCATCCTCCCCACTGCTCACTTCCAGACCAAACAGGGCTATGTGTCTGGTTTTCATTTACTTCTTTTCTCCCCCCCCCTCTCACCCTCTCCTCTCCTCTTCTCTCCCTCTTCTTTTCTTTTTTTCCTCTCTTTGGAGAAAGTGGGAGGAGGAAGAGAGAGGTGGCAGAACTCCAGAAGTTTGGTAGTTTGTCCCATCCCAGCCTTCAACTGAGCACCACAGCTCCTCTGGTGTGAGACCGTGAGGGTGTCTGTCTCTTTCTGTCTCAGCCATTTCCTTCTTTCAATCAGGACCCCTCTCTCTGCACATCTCTAATCAGTGACCTTATCACAGCTTCGCTCAGCTGCCTTCCTCTGGAAGGTGCTGGAAAAGCCAGCAAGGGGAATTTACCAGGAGGATAATGAACAAAAGTCCAGCTTGCAGTCATTCTACATAACTGATATTATCCTTTTTTCTTCAAAAACAAATACAGTGGAGTACAGCTACATCAGCTCAGGGTAAGTTTTACAACTGTGATTGATCTTGCAGCAAGAAGCTTTTTTCCAATGCATGCCTGCTTTATTTTTCTTTAAGGATTGACCTTGATTGCACTGTAGGTTGATTATAAATAGTGCAATGACCATTGCATAGTTTCAAGTCATAACATGTGAGCTCATGATTGGTGTCATAATCATAGGTTTGCAGAGTTTTTGGCTTATAGGTCATAAATATCAGACAGCATGCGTTTAGCAGCATGCCTGGAACCTATACTTTAGTGGTGAGAGCGCTGCAAGGGCAAGAGGTGAGCCACAGTTAGGGTGAAGGAGGAAACCTCAGCAATGTTATGTACTATGCATGGGAGCACAGAGAGGCGTGTGTGCTTTCTTTTCTTTTCAAAAAATCTTGCGTTTGACATTATTGGTTTGTGCAAAGTTTAATGTACAGTATAGGTGTGGAATGATTGTGGTGAGAGGAAGTATCCCTCGGATGCTACATCCAAAGACTTGAGCTGTGATCGCAGAGGAGTGATAGAGCCGTGAACCTGTAAGGAGTGTCATGTCACTGTCACTGTCTCTGTGCTGTTGTCTGTATGGTAGATGTAAGATTTTGTGGAATTAGTGCATTACATAACACAACAGATTATTTAAATGTGCTGCATGTTTCGAGAGATAAGACATTTCAAAAGCTCATTTTTGTGCGCTTAACTACTATACTTGAATGATCTTTTGGTAATTCAATTAAATCTAAATGGGGAATCTGTTGGTAATGGGACAGTCACATCCAAATGTTTCAAATCTCCACACCCACATGTGAGCTCTAAAGAAGAGTAGTTGGATGGGTAGATGTTTCCACTGCAGCAGTAGCCCAAAACCACACCCTCTCTAAAACGAGTGCAGGAGTGGAAAAGTGTGAAGAAAGTGTTTTCCACACAACTGGCCAGAAGAACCAGGAGAACCAGGGGGGCTTTTTCTTCCATTGGACAAAAGAGGTGGGGTGGGCGGTGGTAGTGGGCTGCACTGTTTAGCGAACCAGGTGTGAGTCATTAATCTTCTCTTACAAGACTGTCCAAGTTGGGAGGTTTTCAGCTGTGTCTTCACTGCAATGTTTCACGGCGTGCATAAAGGGATTTGAAATGAAGTTATGTTATTCCTCCAAGTCACAACATAATGAAATTACATTTCAGATAACTCTCAGGAGCTACTACTTTTCACACATGTTTTATGTTTGCATGTAAACGGTTGCTATGATACATAGAGGAAGAACTTGGTAACCGCTCAAAAGCGGGAGGAAACTTGGTGTGCACTCCAGATTTGCTTTTATGTCTTTGAAACATTTTCACAGAATTTACTACTAGAATTATGATAATGCAGCAGCTCCAATTAGAAGCTAGTATCCAGTAGTACACAAAGTACACAATAAATATAGATACTTCAAGTCAAATATTAGTCCAATGCAAGTAAAAGTTGTTCACTCAATTTTTGACTGGAGTTAAAATACTGGAGTATTTGGTATTTAAAGTACTTTCAAAGAACCTGAAATAATTAAATACAAGAAAAGTGATATTACACCAAAATGCAAAAAAAGTACAGATAAGAGAGATAATGTTACATTACTGGGTTTATTAATACTGCAGTCTTTAGTGATTTAGCCCCTATGCTTGTCTTATACTGGGTGTTGGTACCCACCCCTACACAGCATTTGAGAAAAGACAAAAAATACCACTGACTTCAAAGCTATGCTTCAAAGAAATGAGTGAACCTTTCATAGAAACGTGTAAAGTACAATATTTGTACTTCAAATGTACTGGAACATGTCATACAAAGCTAATCATGTAAAGTACTTATACTTAAGTACAGTACTCAAGTAAATGTACTTTGTTACTGTCTACTCTCGCTACAATCAAAATTATTTTTGGCAGCACTGCATGTGAGGATTCTTAACAAAGAGTTTTTTGGATATAAAGTATAAATCAGCATTAGTATGTTTTATGACTTCTGCACTCCCTCCAGCTTTTTGTCTTTTTTCCATGATGCGGCGCAGATGTTTGGAAGGTCGGGACATTTTTTCACAAAGGTCTAGTCTCAGCAGTGAACTGCTGTTCTCTGTCTAAGGGAGCAACTAGATATAATTCCCACTCACACAACTATGCATTGGTTTGTGGTCATTCTGTGTTGTTAATTGATTGATTGATGAAGGTGACATGATTCCCAATTGTCTATAGAAAAAGCACACAACTGACTGATCTCAACCAGCAGTGATTATTCAGTCTTTGCTACAAGCTATGGCAACATGCTCCTCTCCCATCCTAACCAACCGTGCACCGGTGTCACATTTAATACCTGCACTCCAGGCTTATACTGGCCATGATGCTTGAACACACATCTGCTAGGTGTCAGACGGATTAATACACACCAGCTGTGTGGAACTGGCCGCCCAGCCTGCCTCCCCCTCCCTCTTTAAACTTCATCATTGATCCTCCTCTCATCTGTGCCACACATGTACCATCACATCCTTCCATCTGAACACTGGGTTGGGTGTGCAGGTCTGCACAGCATTATGAGTGATTCATACATGTTGAACGTAAGGTCCCACTCACTGTATGCATAAGTGGTATTTTCTCTCGTGGTGCCAGTGTGTGGCAGTGTGGAGTTGTTTCACACTCAGAAGCTGCATTATGTATGACTCACGTCCCTCATGACTTCACTTATTTTACTGATGTCTTAGACTCAAATTTGTTGACAGATTGTAACGAGATGTATTGCATAAAAAATATCAGCACATCTTTACAATTGATTTATGCATATTGGCATCAATAGCTGCTGTAATTGATATGTACAAGGTTTCAGTCTGTAATAAAGTGTTATAGGAGTTGCTAAATTTGAGCGGTTCAGTTTAATATTCAAGCATTTATGCTCTTATGTTTTTCTTCTATTTTTAGCAGTGGCCGTGCCTCTAAACATTGATCACTAATATTTATAGAATCTCGACTTTAATTAACCCTAATTTTTATGGCCACTTGGGGGCAGTGAAATCAAGTTGTATTGTACTTCTGTATAAATGACTTAAGAAGAGATGAAAACTAGCTTTTCTAGGACATCCTTTAAAGTTTCTTATGCTTTTTATCTATTAAAGCAGGTGAAAAAGTTGTATTTATTTTTTTTATCAGAATTTCCATGGCATTTGTTGTTGTAATGAAGACTTAAAGCATTCATGTTTTATGACAGGTGAATTTAATTTCTCAGTGCACCTTAAACAGATGGTTTAATGGCCGAAATGATGCTAAACTACCTTTTTTGGTTAATTAACACAGGGGAGAAAACTATCTAGATCAGACTTAGAAAATAGATATACAGATTTCTTTTCTCACTTGCCGCTCAGGGCTTCCGTACCTTTGTGCACAAGGAACTATTTAGCACCTCTTGTTTTTGTGAAGTGATCCTAGGAGGTCCGCCTGGTCTAGCTGGTGCAATGTTCAATTAATTATACTGGTATCTGTCATTCAGTCTGATGGAATTTTGTGCTGCGCTGCACTGTAAGCCTGTGCAAGCGTGTTTATGTATGTACATGTTTGAGTGTGTGTGTGTGTGTGTGTGTGGTCTTGGCTATAAATGAGTGTGTGAGGTCCAGCTGCAAACGTGCTTCAGAGTGCTCATGGGCACATTGCAGCGTCTATCTTGCTCTCTAAATGCAAACTGACAGTGTTAACTATAAATAATACCACTGAGCAAGATATTCTGCTATATACAATGTACTGAGCAGCGTGTTCTGCTTACTGTGTAATGTAAACTGCTTACTACTTAAACACTGAGCTCACTTTGAGGCCGGTTGTTTTATGGTAGTGACTGGATAAACCAGAAACATTAAGTAATGACATAGCATGTCATAGAGGTACAAACAAGTGGACATCATGCTGACAGATCATAACTCCTCATCTTCTTATGTTTGGACCATCTTAATGTCAACATGTCAACAGGTCGACACATGCAACATCATAGACATGCTGTGGATATCTTAGCTTCTCTGTAAGATTTAAAATGATCAGATTTTGGCGACTTCTAGTGGCAGTTGCAAAAAAGCAAAATATCCAATTCATGTTGATGTTGGCATCCTTCAATCTAACATGGATCTTAACTGGGGACACTGAAATGGTTTGAGCTGAAAGTAACACAAAGACTTATACTAGTTGTTCCTGTAATTGCTTCATTTTTCTCCAGACGAAAATGTAACCTTGGTACAAAAGATAAAGATGCTCATTACATAAGTTTGGATGGATGACAGTTCAGAAGCTGTGAGCTGTGGTTCACTGTTGCACATGTGGGGTGTGCTTTTCTGAAAGAAGGAAAGCTTAACAATGGAGTTATTGAGTTCCCTAGGAATGCCAGAAAAATGTTTGGTGCAGATGATTTGGAGTAAGACCTAGTATTTTCGGATTCTTGCATTCTTAAACTTTTGTATTGTCATGTTTCCCACCTACCATTGGACTACCCCTGACATGTTAAGTGGACCTACTACAATATTTTTGCTCCATTATCAATATCAATATTATTCAACAATGGATTACATTACAATGCAAGATAGGTCACTTGTAGAGTCAAACTCATAAAGAAATATCCACCAGCTCTTCAGTTGCTAGCCTGTCATTGCCAGACTAATTAGCAAATGTGTATTGCAGACACATCTGCTCACTTGCAGATAAAACATGAGCTCAGCAGATTTGACTGGTTTCCAGGCTATTCAGTTGCAGCCCAGTCTCCAAAAAATTACTTTCTCATGCGACTAAGCTGCATATTACAAAACATTTTTGTAATCGAAGCCCACGTATGATCAGGTTAGGAAGGATGAACGTGTCAAACATACTTTTACCCAGAAGTCTGCTGTTCATGTCTGAGTGACTTAAGTATGTTATATCATACTAATTTGAACCCAAACCATGATGATTTACTAAACTAAACCAAGTATTTTTGTTGTGTAAACCCGTAAACAAGATGCAACAGTTTCATAACTTTAAGCTGTTAAACATATTTTTGTTTCAATACAACAGCTGCAATCCTGTTTCCCCTAAAAATGAAGTGAGAATACATTTTCCAGACAGGACAGGCAGTTGATAATCCTCTGTGGAGCTTTTGTTATCTTTTCGCTCATTGATTTGATTTCATAGCTTGCAAGTTATGTGTTTTGGGTCAGTCTAAATGCTTTAATTAACACAGCTTCCGGCAGCAGCAGGCAGCTGTTTTCAGTGAAACGCCTCTGATAAACCCACCATACATGACTGGCACAGCACCAAATGGCTCATAGACCAATGTTAACAACTAGATGGTGAGCAGCTAAAAGGCCAGGTGTGAAGACAAAAATGTGAAGTCCAAATGAATGTTAAAGTTGCTCTGTTCCTGCTGAACTTGTAAAAAAGAGTCCTGCCCCCAAGTGGAAAAAAAAAGAGAAAAGAGAAAACAATTATTGCAGCTTTAAGTTAGTAAAGTTAT
The DNA here is from genome assembly GCA_903364295.1 of Serranus cabrilla. Classification (NCBI taxonomy): domain Eukaryota; kingdom Metazoa; phylum Chordata; class Actinopteri; order Perciformes; family Serranidae; genus Serranus; species Serranus cabrilla. The sequence goes on along the minus strand of CAFUXE010003112.1, from coordinate 20,225 downwards.
TTGGACACAGCTTATTTTTTCTGTCTTTCTCAATTTCCTCACTCGTGTAATTCCCTGTGCTTCCATTGTTTTGGCTGCTTGTATCAGAGAAAACAGCACTGCACTGTGCTACTGTGTTTTCCTCTGTGGCGTTGAGGGGAAGCCATAGTGTTGACACACTGGCCAGGCCTGGCAAACTCTGCAGTGGCTTTTGAGTGACCTGAAATCACATGAGCATGAGAGGAGAACACAAACATCTGTTGCAGTGGCCAAGACAGCTTAGATTTCCTTGAAATAAAGGAACTTGGTGATTTAGCTGCTATAAATGGATAGTGACAGCATTGTGGGACTGCAGGGATACATATATCTCACAATGTATGGATCTGCCTAAAGGATACTTTTTTAAAAGCTTTCTTTTCTTGGTTAAAATGTATTTCCCAAGTGCTTTTGATGTTTATTTTTATAAACAAAAAGATTTAGATACAATCATCAAGATCTTGTCGGGCACTACAATGACCCCACCCAGTTCACAGAGGGCAAACGCTGATATTTTGTGTGCTGCTGCCTGCAAATATCTTTGGTCCAGTAATTTTCCCCAGACTGCAACTGAATGACCAACATTCCTGAAGTTGTTTGTTAAGTTTTGTTTGGTCAGTTTTGATGTCCACACTGATGGGTTTGTCTAAAAAGTGAGTACACATGTAACTGTTTTTTCCACCACTTCAGAGTTTCTTTTCTCATCTGCAAAGTGCAGTCTGCATAAACAGCAGACACAGCAGAGTATAAACACGAACTCAACGCCTGCAGTGTTGCATTAAATACGACAGCCATGTGTTTATAATTCATTATTGCTGTGTATTGTGGATGGCTTTGATTCAAGACTAGCTGAGCCAGGTTTTCCGATCCTTGTGAAAGGGTCTCTTTTACTTCACAGCAAAAAAAACAACAAAACAACCTTTCATTTAAATAGGTTTGAAGTGCACATTTGGTAAGATCAGAGAGTAAACTGAAGACAGGGACACTTTCCACAACTGAGAGTTGATAATATTGGCATATGTTGTTGACCAAGATTTAGAATCAGATGCAAAAATCACTTTGTTGTATTTAAGTCTAATGCAGCCTGTGCCTTGTGTTCATTCAGTGTGTGTTTCTGTGTTGCTTGTCATAATTGTTTTTCATTTTAAACTGGCACTGGTAGAGGAAGCCTAAAATTCAGGGGAGTAGCTTTGTCATTGGTTACCAGGCAGGTCCCTGGACCCACAGGATAAATGTGGTTGAGGAGATACTTTTGAACAAGAATTTGACATCACAACTGCTCAGTGGCAAAACATATAGTATAGTGCGTTTAATTCCACACAATATGTTTTGCACAAATAGCAAATTAAGCCAAACTTGTGAAGTGAGGAAATTGTACTACGGGTGGGTAGGAAAATATGTATTTTTGATTTTGGGGTGAATAGTCCCTTTAACATTATCAGGGTGAGTCAGAGAAAGCACAAAACAGGAGAATGGCCTTTTAAAATGATCATACTGTACATTTTGTATTAAAATTGTTATTAAAAGTTGTATGTTCTGCTTTATTCTAGACATTTTATTATTCCCTGTAATACCTGCATTTTCCACTAGAGGGCATTATTCATTTTCTGTGTTGTATCAGTTGTGCCTCAGTATCCATATTAGACACACAATAAATTTCTAATTACCCAAATACCATTTTCAGTACACATATTAGTGCTGATCCTTTATTGCAGCCACAAAGGTTTTCAAAGAGAGTCTGCTGGGACTCCTCCATCATTAGTCTGATGGTAAAGAATTCATTGGTAATTGGCCACAGTTTATAAAGGCAATTTTATTTTCCCAAAACCCCTTTTTTGTTATATTTAAGGCTTTATATGCTTGTATGGAAATCCTTCATAATTGCGTATTGGACCTCATCACAGTTGGAAGTTTGGGTTAATTGAAATACCATTTATTTTTTCTCAGATCACAGTTTTTCATTTGATTCAGTAAAATGTAATTGCTATTGTGACTCTTTCTGGACCCAAATTATCACCTAAGGGTGGTCTGAAATGTAATAGACTATGTGTTTGTTTGTACTTTGTTTCTGTGAGAACCGTTGTGAGTTAAAGACCAAGAGAGTTAGGAAAGTAAAGGGAATCCTCACTCTTCAAAGAGCTGAGGGTTTAGGGTAGAGAATGGAGTCATCACAAGAATTAAAGTGAAAATGTGTGTCTGTGTTTGTGTGTGTGTGTGTTTGTATCTGTAAATCTATCTGTGAAAGAGCTAATGACATAATGAATAAAACTGGTGTTATAAGGTCTATTACGCTAGGACTTAATTTTAGTTTGACAGTTTGACAGTGGCTACAGAAAATGTGTGTATGTGTTATTTAGGCATTCTTTATTGATAACAAAAGAACATTTGTGTTAACCTGATATTGAAGAAGAGTTTCATGGTAACACTTTTTATTATAAACATACTTTTAATACATTATAACCTGCATATAGCACAGTATAATTAAAGTTATAAGCACAAATATTCATAATACTTTATAACAATTATGAATCACATTATAAGGCATTTTATGTTGATTTGACAGAGACTTATAATTGCTAGTCACTCACTGACATTGTTTTCGCCCATGTCTATAATGTATTAAAAACATATTTAAAATGTGATACAGGGTTAGTATTAGCATAGCTCGCTAGCCTAAACCTATTGTCACATTGTAATGCATTATACAAGTGATTATAATGTATTATCAAAAGATTTGATGGAGTTTATCTATGCGAATTATGACACAATATGATAATTGCATGATCATGATGATATTTGACCATATATCATTAAAAATGCTCAATAATGTGTTATGGTTGTCATTATAAGCATTAAATGCTTGTACCTATCAACATACTGTGCTATGGGCAGATTATAACACATTATAAGTATGTTTACAATGCTTGGCTGTCATTGAAAGTGTAGCTGAAATACCTCCTGTACTATAGGATAAATTAGTTAGAACAAAAAGCTGCATATTCTCTCTATCTTCTCTCAACATTACACACTGACTGCAGATGCATGCATACCTTCTTAGTAGTGAGCTATGTGTGACCTTCCTTTCATTTCCTGTGACATTACTTAACATCACAATGAGGGAAAATCTGACTATATTGAAATAACACATCCCTGCTGTGAAACTGGACTTTCCAGTCCAACAACACTCTTAAGAACGCTTTGTTTTGTGAGTTGGAAAATTCAGTCATTGCCAAGCAGTTAATTACTGAAGCACATTGGCTGGTAGTTTTAACAGGTGGTTTTGATCACAACCACTTTTTGTATTTCAGGACTGCCAGTGATACTGCACCTCCCTCAAACCAAATGGTTAGAAATGTCTGTGATCAGAAGTGCTGGATATTGAATTAAATTTTTTTTTTATTCTTCTTTAATAATGTTTTAAGCTTAGGCAGGATGCACTTGTTTGCCATTGACTGCACATGCTGCAGAAAAGGATTACAGGAGACGTGTGGTGTGTCCAAGATAAGATATTGGACTTTTAGCCAACAGGACAAGCTTATGTGATGTTGTGTGATATATCGAAAGAAGCAGAGCAGCATAAATAGGGAGTACAACAAATAGGATATCCCTATCGCCAACTGGTCATCAAACCACTCAGGCAAGTGTGTAGAAACAGGACATAAAAACCTTAAAAGGACAAAGTAAAAAAATTATTTTTCTTTTTTACTTAGAAGGGTATTTATCAATCTAGAATGTTAAGGTCAAAAAACAAAAACGAAACAAAAAAAGATGGATATCTCATTGTCTTGCTGTTATGTCTTAAGAGTTTTTTTTTAAGCCTTCTTGTTCTTTTCCCCTAAACTTAACCAAGAGTTTTTGGTGCCTAAGCTTCACCAAAGTTTTTTTTTGTTTTTAAAACATCAATGGTCACAACTTAGAACGTGTTGTAGACCAATACGAGTACTTTTGACTTTGAATGTGCTGTATGTGCCCTTCTTTTTCTGTTCGCCCCTGCCCTTCATAAAGTCTGTGCACATCACTGGTTGGTAAGATGTTGTGGTGTTAGGATGGGGCTACTGGTCTATATTCACCTCATATTTGCTTCTGGTTTCACAGGTGTCCCCTTTGCTGTTTTGGTGATAGAAGATGGGGAGGCATCGTTTTTTACCGCTATGTGCCCTCCTGGGCATCCTGTTTGCAGGGCTCCTCCCTAACCTTGAGGCTCAGGAAGGTAAGTTGACATAAATCAATCTCAGCTTCACTCAGCAGGGCGTCCACATTTTGCAGATGATTTGTCTGCTTATAAAAAAGTTTCAGTTTCAGTTGGGATATATATTTATTTTTACCCTATGTTTTTGTTCCTCTTAATATATATATATAATCTGCAGCCTTTCATTCATCCAAAGAAAAACGTGTATAAAATAATTATGGGATTTTCAATTTTAATGAGCATTATTGGAACTATTTTTCAATTATTATTACTTTTCAAATAAATAACTATGTATATCAGAATTGGACAAAAATAAAATGGAGGCCAAAGGTGTGTTTGAGTCCCCAGTCCTATCAAAAGATTCTTATAAACAAAGCAGAGTTGAACTTCAACAAATGTCCAGCTTTATTGTGCAACAGTATATATCACCAAAGCAATACTTTGGTACCAAAGCAATACTTTGGTACCAAACAACAAGCAACTTTTCACCAGTCTTTACTTTTGTCCTCCAAACACTCTTTTTGAAGATTGTGCACAAGGGTTGGCAGCTGATATATACTTTCTAGTGGATTCATCCTGGAGTATCGGAGAGGACAACTTTGAGCATGTCAGACAATTTTTGTACAGCTTGACACACTCACTGCACCAGGTTGGAGGGGACAAGTTTAAATTTGCCCTTGTGCAGTACAATAGCAAGCCACAAACTGAGTTCCAGCTCAACAGCTACCCAACAGCACAGGGGGTCCTGGCACACATCAAGGCTCTGCCCTACCATGGGGGGGGCACCAGGACTGGCCTGGGCCTGGATTTCCTGATGCGTACACACTTGACCACTGCTTCAGGCAGCCGTGCAGTTGAAGGTGTGGCCCAAGTGGTGGTGGTGCTAACAGACGGGCGCTCCCAGGATGATGTGGCCGAGCCAGCTCAGGTGCTGTGGCTGGCAGGTGTGGAGGTGTTTGCAGTTGGAGTTCAGGATGCAGTAGACTGGGAGCTCAGGGAGATGGCTAGCAAGCCTCATGACACTCATGTGTTCAGTGTAGACTCTTTTCTGACTTTGCGGGATATAATCCAAGATTTAGTAGTGGGGATTTGCGGCACAGTGACCCGGTCAGGGGTTGGTCCCGTGGCATACGAGGCCCCTGTGGCTGGAGGAGGGACAGGTAACAAAATGTGACCAGTGTCACTACCACTACTAATGTGTCTTCATGTGCAGGACAATAACCTTTCACTATCCACCTGCAAAATTAACCTCACTTGTTTTTGTCTTATCACACTTAATATTCCCCTAAAATCTCAATAAGATCTGCATGTTATTGACATCCCTACAGCATTTTAGATTATGGTGAAACAATGGCATGGATATATGCTGTGTTGTCTTAAATTACAACGAGACACAGCAGTAGGAAAAAGGACACAAAACATACAGAAACAGAATAACATCTGAAATCCATTTCTCATATGTCAGACTGACATCTGTTCAGAAAGCCTTCGGAAAAGAAAATGGAATTGAGAATACTTTACACTTTAAAACATCACATCTTGAAATCTATGAGCTTTTAACAAAAGCTAACCATGCACCACTGCTTATCTGTCTTGCATTTTGTGTGTTTGTCTTTATCGGTCACAATGTCTATCTTTGTGAAATATGTGCAATATCCTGTATTTGAAACAGCGATGAACCTGCTTGGACCTATCCTTGACCTGCAGTGTTACTTTGAGAGTATTGTTATGTAGATATTGGGTTACACTGGGATACTTGAAGTTACTGGAATGAGAAAACTCATTGCTAAGAAACTAAATACATAGAAAAGTGTCCAAAGAACACCTGAAATATTAATTGGGATCAACAATAAAATACAAATTTCTTCCTGACTTCTCCAGTACTGTAAACTTGCAGGCACCAAGGATTCGCCACAGGGTCATAGCTGGTCACTGTATCTGAGGTCCGTAACAAGAGTCTGCATGGGATGGCTGAACTCAGTGGAGCCTATATAGGGAAATATTAAACTAATTTAGCGAAGAATTTTGCAAAAGACATAATTATAAAACTGCTTAATTGTTTTTTCATGTATTGTTATTCTTTTGACTTTCAGGTGTCATCTCATTATGGCCTAATAATGTAGTACTCTTCTATTTTGAAAATATTATTTTTTTCAATTTCTTCCCAAAATGGATTGTTAAGTAATCGCTAATGATAATAAAGACCCAATTAATTAATTATTAAATTAGTTAATTAATTGAATTTGTGTGTGTGTCATAATGACAACCACACTTAATCAGTCACCCTTATGGTACTGTAATCTACATCCAATTCAAAATATTATTCCATGACTTTTTGAAAAAATTACATTACAGTTTACAGTAATCCTGACTATTAGTAACGAGTAATGAATTGCCTTTAGGGGAAAAAAGTCAACGAATAACCCCATTTTAGGAAATCTCCTCGGTTCAGCCTACATGCAGTATGATGTTTTGCAATGTTGTTATTGATTGTTCACTTTCAAAGTTACTCGACACATGCAATGATATGCTAGCATGTGTTCTTTGATTGGTTTCTTTGTCCTTGTCTCACCATGTTAACGCTTTCACAAGTTCCATTTTGTTTTGTTTTCTCTTTCTCTCCTTAAAGCACAAGATTCAGCTGACCTAGTTCTCTTAATTGATGGATCACAGAACGTTGGAGCAACAAACTTCCCCTATGTGCGTGATTTGGTTTTGAAAATCATTGAGCCCCTTGATGTGGGCAGGGACACTGTTCGGGTGGCCTTGGCCCTGTACAACGGTGACCCACAGATAAAGTTCTATCTAAATAGCTATGACAGCAAATCATCAGTCCTGGAAGCGGTGAAAGGCCTTGCCTACTCCGGGGGTGACGAGTCTAACCTGGGGGTCGCCTTGGAGGAAGTGGCAAGCAGCCTTTTGAGCCAAACAGCTGGGGGCAGGGCAGAGGAGGGTGTGCCCCAGATGTTGGTGGTTATCAGTGCTGGGCCATCCACTGATGATACTGGTGCCGGTGACCGGGCCCTTAAGAGGGCCGGCGTTATCACATTGGGTGCATCGATTGGTGACACGGCCACTGCAGATCTGGAAGCAGTTGCTACAGATAAGAGTTTTGTCCTGTCAGCCCCTGATTTCAGAGCAGTGGCAAACATGGGTGATCAGCTGCTCCAATACATTCAGGGGGTGATCCAGCGCACCATTATAGTTCAGAATGAGTTCACAGAAGGTATGTAACTTCTCTGTAATTGTTGGCAAGGCATTGTGGTTTTGAAGAGGAACTTAAAAAAAATGAAAAACCCTAAAGAGCTTATAATGAATGTAATGTAGGGTGCACGGTAAGATATTATGTTAAACTTAACTTAAACTTGCTATGTTCTTTACTGTCATAAAGTCACCTAAGGGTGCAATATGTAATTTGTGGCCACCTGCTCCAAAAAATAGGGGTCACTAATTCACCTTGTTCAGGTAGTGCATGATTTACTAAATGACCAGGTTCCTTGCAATGTCCTCAAAAATGTATACATAACTTTTCCAAACTTAAGACCCTAACCTAAACTAAGATTATGCGTTAAAGAGACTGTTGTAATGGACTGGCCCCTGGCGAATCTCAGTTCCAGCTGAGATAACTCGCTCAGCAGCGGAGAGCACAGATACCAACAACCCAGCGGATAGGAGGCTCGGGCAGATACGACGCAGAGTCAAGTGGCAGGTCGATGAGGCCTGCTAGCCCCTTGTTGGTTGGTAATCCACAGGTCCATGTCCTCCAGCAAGAGAAAGGGTGTGGGCAAAAAAATATGCTGTACAGCATGTTTATGTGAGCGGCTCTTAGCCTAGCCTGGATCTGGGCCCGCCTGCCTCACTTCTGCTTCCTCTTGTATTGCAAACTGTGACTCCTCTCTGAGAGTGTAATTTTCATTTGGAAGGAGTTAAACACTCCAGACACTTAACCATTGCAACAGTCTCCTTAACAGAGACAGTCAGTTCATGTGTAGGATTTAAATTTAATTTTGGTTTTAGAGGTAAAAAGAAAAAAAATCTGATTGCTATACAGCTATTTAATTGCTTTACAGCTCTTTAACAGAGGTGGCAATAACACATTGAAAATGAGAAATACAATACTTGGACATTACAAGCTGCTGCAAATTTTTTGATCCACAAAGTTAATTTATTGGAAAGAAAGCCAAGTCAGTGATCTTAATAGCTGCATTGAAATGCAAAATGCTTTGTGCCCATTATCATATCACATATAACAACATATTTAACTTGTATGAGCTGAAAGTGCTTGTTGTCACCGGTTCCTACAGTCAAGTGAATATTTTTGTGTGAATGCAAAATGCATGCAGTTCAATTGTTTTTTGTCAAGTTCGAAAAATTCATACATAAAAATCTGCTATTACCATTGGAAATGGTAGTACATTAAGAGCTGGTGCCCAGTGTAAATGCCAGGCTATGTATTGTATGTATTTTATTTCACTTTTTGTTGATTAATCATTGATATTATTGAGTATTTCTATAAATATTCAACGCTTAATTTATACCCTCTATAGTACCATATATCATGTCCATTTGCAGCTGGCAGAATATCAATTAAAAAATGATCTTTGATATTACGAGAATACACCTTTAAGATATAACATTATGAAGAGTTATTTTTTTCTCTCTTATGTCAACATTAGTTAAAATCTATCCCAAAAACTTTGGGATAAAACATATAGATACATAAAGTGAGTGATTAAAGATTTATTATTACAACCTCTTTTAAAATCAGCTTTTGTTATCACATTCATTTCTTTTCTTTTCTTTTCAGTTCTGGCAGTTGGAAAACGAGACATCATTTTCCTAATCGACAGCACAATGGGTGCAACACTCATCAACTCTGTGCGAGAATTCATCAGGCGGTTTGTCGACATCATGCCAATTGGTCCAGACCAAGTTCAAGTGGGTGTGGCCCAATTCAGCAATATCCCTCGACTTGAGATGGATCTCAACTCCTTTGGATCCAAGGAAGAAGTAACAGCTGCGTTGGGCACCATCAGACCAAGACCAGGACCGATAGTCAACATTGGAGCAGCCTTGGACTTTGTGCGGACAGATATGCTGCGGGCTGACAAAGGCAGTCGTATTCAACAGGGTGTACCCCAAGTTTTACTGTTGCTGACAAGTAAAAAGTCCAGTGACAGTGTGGAAGCACCAGCTGTAGCCCTGCAGCGAATGGGTGTATTGACTCTAGCTGCTGGCTCCAAGGCTGCTGATGAGCAGGAGCTGAAGCAGATTGCCTTTGCTGACAGTGTTGCTTTCATGGTGAGGGACTTCCGCTCACTGCTTCGCAATCCAAAGGCAATTGTTGATGCACTCTCCACCCTTGCTGGGGTGTTGGTTACTGAAGTACCCACCGAGCCAGGTAATGCTCTGTCCCTTAAGCACATTCAACACATTTTTAAGAGTAATTCAAAGAATGAAATAACTGATAAGATAATAAGCAGATGAATGATACATCAAGCCATTACAATTGTAAATGTTCTGTGTTGTATGAAAAACCCAACTGAATGCAATTGGGACGTTTGGGGCCAATGTGTTACACATTGCTTTTTGCCATTATCATATTACTTCAACAAAAAAAAAAGGTCCCATCAAACAGGAAACATGAAATACGGTCATGAAAGTCAAGTTTCAAGTCCTTTGATTTTGAACGCTTGGATATAAAGCTTCCAAAACACATCAAGGCTGATTAGAATACTCAGACACAGCATTTTGCAACTCTGGAAAGTTATGACTGTAACAAGATTGGCTTCAAATACAGTGATCATGAGGTAAACTGTGGAAATATGTTGTTCAAAGTACACAATACACTGACTGGAATGTTTGCTTGCATGCATATGATTGGCCACAGCACAACAAGTTGTTAAGAGCACACAAAAATATTTTAAGTGCTTTTTAACAATAATTGCAACCAATTATAAAGCATGTATACTGACTTACAAGGTCAAGTATCATAATACTTCATGAATGCTGTTCACTAACAGACTTGTTGCAAGGATCATAGCGTTCAGCCCTGATTCCAAAACACAAGACGCTCCGTATAATGTAAATAAAATCAGAATGCATCAAATACGGAACTCAGAGTGTATAGTTACAAAAACAAAAGTTTGAACATTAAATATACTGTCTTCGTACAGTTTTCAATTGAATATGTGTCAAGGATTATCTAATTATTAAATTCAATTTTGGACATTTCGGACAAAGTCACAACTTTTTTGGAACAGTTGAAATTGTTATATTGTGTTCTTAATTTCAGTTGGCTTGAATGGGACTGGTCTACAAACAAAGAATCAATTTCATAGCATATACAAATAGCAGTTTCAATGGGCATCATTTGACCTTTTAATGTGTCTCTAACAGTGTGACATGTTCCAGAGTCTGAAATTATATGTCTGTGATATTAAACAAAGGATAATTTGTTTTGTTTTGTGCTTTTCCCTAGTGGTGGAGATAACCACGGTGCAGACTCAAAAAGTGGTCAGAGACATTGTCTTCCTTGTGGATGGCTCAAACTACATTGGCAGCGGTAACTTTCCCTATGTAAGAGACTTCATTATCAACGTGGTCAACCAACTGGATGTACGTCCTGACAGAGTCAAGATTGGTCTCCTGCAGTTTGCGGACAGTCCAAAAATTGAGTTTTATCTGAACAGCTATGGCAGCAGGCAAGATGTTGTGAATAAAATCTCTCAACTCAGTCTGATTGGAGGCTCAAATTTGAATACCGGAGCTGCCATGACCTATGCCCTTAGACACATGTTCCAGCCATCATCTGGTTCACGCAGGAGGGAGGGAGTACAGCAGGTGTTGGTTCTGATCACAGGTGGTCCAGCCCAGGATCAGGCTAAATCTGCAGCTGATAAGTTGGCTCTTGCTGGTGTTTTGACCTTCACAGTCAGTTCTGGGCAAGCAGATGAAGCCCAAATGCAAACAGTTGCCTTTATTCCAGAATTGGCTTACCATGAAAGAAGCTTCTCAAGTTTACCAGCTATGGCTGAACTCATCATGCCAAAGTTGATAACAGTGGTTGGCGATACTGATGTGACAACGGCAACATTCCCTGAGGAGCAAAATGGTGAGTGTTGTATCGCTCTGCTTCTATTAATGAATTAAATGTGATATACCGTACATCAGGGTTTACCTGTTAATCTTGTTTTCTTTTGCTTTTCCTCAGAAAGGGATGTTGCCTTTCTCATTGATGGCACCGACAATGTTCGAAATGATTTTGCCTACATCAAGGATTTTATCATTAAAGTAATTGAACCACTTGACATTGGGATGGACAAGGTACGAGTTTCAGTGGTTCAGCACAGTGAAAGGCCAACTACAACTTTTTACCTTAACTCTTACCAAAGCAAAGATGAGGTGATAAGAGCTGTTAATGGAATGTCACCGGCTGGTGGACGTAGCCTAAACACAGGAACTGCTCTGAGATTCATGAAGGACACTATCCTGTCTGAAAGTCATGGTAGCCGGGCTGCGCAAAATGTCCCTCAGTTTCTGATTGTTTTGGCTGGAGGCAAGTCCAGGGATAACGTGAAGGATCCTGCTGGGGCGCTGAAGACAGAGGGAGTCGTACCATTTGGTGTTGGTGTCAAGGATGCAGACCCAAGGCAGATTCAGGCCATTTCACACAACCCTTCCTTTGCCTTCAATGTGAGGGAATTCAGTGAGCTTAGTGCCATACCGCAAAAGCTCAATAACTACGTGAGCCTTCCAAGGGAAGAGCTGACCGTAGTTCTACAGCAAGGTAAGCTGAATCTTTTTTCTTATTGCCGTGTTAAGCTTGCTGGAAGAAAAACAACTTCCACTGATATTTTTCTTGCTCTATCAGAATAACTGAATCTTTGACTCTGTTTTGTCTTAGTACAAAGTAATGCTTCAAAAAGAGATATTATTTTCCTTCTGGATGGCTCTGATAACACAAGAAATGGATTCCCAATGATTAAACTCTTTGTTAAGAGCATAGTGGAGAGCCTCAGTGAGAGCCAAGACAGAGTGTCTGTGGTTCAGTTTGCTGATAATCCTGAGGTCAACTTTTATCTGAATTCTCATAAGGCAAAAAATGACATCATAAATGCCATAGATAATTTAAGGCACAAGGGTGGAAGGCGCCTTAATATCGGAAGAGCTCTCCAGTTTGTGAGGCACAGTGCCTTCACTTCCTCCACTGGCAGTAGAAGACTAGAAGAAGTGCCCCAGATTTTAATTCTTCTAAGTTCTAAACCATCCACTGATAATGTGAGAAGCCCTGCTTTTGCTCTTAAAGAGCATGGAATTGTGTCAGTGGGGGTTGGAGTGGGAGATGCAAATCTTTCAGAGTTGGAAATGATTGCCTACAAACCTGGTTTTACATCCAAGGTCACAGACTTTTCAGAGTTGCCCTCAATCCAATCACAACTTGTTTCTACACTGAACATAAACAAAGACATAGAGGAAACTGTGACTGGAATCCCTGATTTAGTAGGTAAGAATTCCACATTTAGTTTGCAGAATGAAATATTTTACACTCCGTGATGAATGTTTCTCTGAAGAATATTTGTCAAATTATGTAACTTAAACTAATTATGAATCTAATGACAAAGGATTACGTGTCATTTCGGCACGTTTCTGTTGCATGACACTTTTGTTCATCCGCGCTGGGAAATCTATTCTGTTTAACAAAAGCAACTTTCTTGTGTTTTCAAAAATGAAGCCTTCTTTTTCACCTCTTTCAATTGTCAACAATATGTTATTTTAAAAATGATTTGAAACTTTCTTTCATACATCTTTCTCATAAAAAAGATGGTTCTAGAGCAGTTCTGCTTGAAATACTATTTTCAGAGCAGTGGCTCATCTTTCTTTCCATGCTCAGTTTATTCCTCTGAGATTATAACTTGCTCATGCTGATGAATATGCATGAGTGTAGAAAATTCTTGAGCGCACAGTTCGTGAAATCTCTTTTTTGTCTATCCATGTATCACCTTGCTGACACAGGAAGCAATAAGAGGGACATAGTGTTTCTCCTTGATGGGTCAGATGACTCCAGAAATGGGCTACCAGCTATGCGTGAGTTCATTAGAAGAATGATGGCAGAGCTGGACATTGGCGAAGATAAGGTCCGAGTGGCCGTTATACAGTATAGTCATGACACCACAGTTAACTTTAACCTAAAAACTCACAGATCCAAGAAAGCTATCATCTATGCTGTAAGAAGTCTCCGCCATAAAGGAGGAAGACCTCGGAACACTGGAGCTGCTCTACACTTTCTGCGAGACCATGTTTTCACGGTTTCATCTGGTAGTAGACGCCTCGAGGGAGTCCCTCAGATTCTGTTTTTACTGACTGGTGGAAAATCCAATGATGAAGTTTCAGGAGCGTCTTTAGACCTAAAACAATTTGGGATTCTGTCTTTCGCCATTGGAATGAAAAATGCTAATCAGGAGGAGCTTCAAAAAATTGCCTTTTCCCCAGAATTTCTTTTCAACCTTCCAGTCTTTGGTGAACTTTTGTCCATCCAGCCGGAGATAGCTGCATTTGTCCAGGCTGAAATACAAATTCAGCCTCCCACTGTTGTAGGTAAGAAGTGTCACAGATGTGACAATCAAACTCACTGATTCCCAGACTCCCTGCTTCATTCAGTTTGAATTTCAATGAAACTGCATCATCTTCTGAAGAATGTCAGTCGATCAGTTTCATGTGTCTCAAACGGTCTCCACTGGCAATAAGCAGCTTCCTTGAAATGCTGTTCCTTGTTTTGCTCTCAGTCTTTTTTATCTTGCACCTTGGAAAGTATTTTCTTGACAGCTTCAAATCAGAAAATTCCTTCAATTCTCATGCTCTTCCTTGAGCCGATGATAATCACATCATTGACCGTATATTGAGAGTTAAAGAATACTGACTCTTTTTTCAGCTTTCTCAATCTTTCATTTGTGAAAGAAGAACAAGCTCCTTATCTTGTAGTTATTTCTCAATCATGTCTTCATATAACTTTTTTTTTTTTTT
>CAFUXE010003111.1:82555-113245 GCA_903364295.1 Serranus cabrilla | reverse complement strand
CTCATCTTCCCATTACAACTTACAGTGTGTTTGCATTTATAGTCAGAAGAGTTAAAACATATGGGAAAATACATTTCGGCATGCAATTAACATAACAACACTCTCAGTAAATAGACCTTTACAAGTCCACTGGTCTTTCCTGCCCTCTAGTGGGTTTTCTCACTATAAAGAGTTAAACCAAGCAAGACGATGGCTGAGACCTATGAAGTGAAAACAAAACTTTCAAACACTGAAAATAAACTATTGTCAGAAGTGGGATTCGAACCCACGCCCCCAGAGGAGACTGCGACCTGAACGCAGCGCCTTAGACCGCTCGGCCATCCTGACACATGACGATTCCACTTGTGCGATGGTGGTATAGTCGTAAGCATAGCTGCCTTCCAATCAGTTGACCCGGGTACGATTGATAAATTGTCCAATAAAGACAGAAAAATACCCTATCATGAGATGTCAAAAATCTGACAAAACAGTCATACTAACGTATCGCATTTAAAGTTATGCGATGGCCGGGAATCGAACCCGGGTCAACTGCTTGGAAGGCAGCTATGCTCACCACTATACCACCATCGCTGTTGAAAAATCTGCCTTCCGTGAAAATCTGTGTCATATGTGTATACGAAGCATCTATTTCTTAGTAATTGTTGAAAAAATAGATAGAAAAGCGAAACCTTACAGAAAAGAAGAGTATACACAGCATGAGCCCATCATTTTGGAAATAACAAACTGTGTTATTTGTTGTGTGCTCCTAGACAAATTAATAGAAGATATTATTTATTTATTTATTTATGATCACTGAATATACTGTGCATAATATAATGTATATATTATGTGTTTATGTTTTTAATGTTGATGAAGATCCAACTTAAATACTTCTTGGTATATGCCACACTTGTGCAAGTGGCTTACCATTGGCGCTGAGGGTGGTTTTCCACAACCTCATCGAGTTCAAACTGTGACGTAATTATACAAGTTATGACTCTCTTGTCGGATTTTTTCTTTTAGCTTTTTTTGAGTCTAATATGTGCTTATTACCATAGTGTAGTGGTTATTGATGAGGAGTGTCTACTACTACAAGATTAAGTTTCATAAATAAAACTTCATGAATTAACGTTATAAGTTTATTTTTATGTTACAATTGGTACTTAGTTTTCCTATATTTAAATATTTAAAGTTTTGCGATGGCCGGGAATCGAACCCGGGTCAACTGCTTGGAAGGCAGCTATGCTCACCACTATACCACCATCGCGGTGGAAATCTATAACTTCCGTAAAAAAGAGCTTATACACAAAGCCAATGTCTTAGTAATGGTTGAAAAGAATAGAAAGAAAAGCGAAACCTTACAGAAAAGAAGAGTATACACAGCATGAGCCCCCTCTCATAATGCATCCCTGTCCCCTAGGACTGTGCTATACAGCTCTTAACACAAGGTACCATTTTTCTATGTCCATCTTACGGTCCACTTACAAAGAACCTTCTTTTTACTTCGAACGGTTGTCCTTAAATTTAACTGGAGTAAACTTTGCTAACTTTGCATCTGAATTAATAATACGTGTGGATGAGTTGTTTAGACACAGAAATGCAACTAATCATCATCAATTTTTGATGTCAATGCATCCATGTGGACTGCTCTGTAAAAATCTAACTGCAGAACTAATTGTGCTTCAGTGCAAAGCGCTACAACAACAAAGGTCCAGTTCCATGTCGAGCATGTGGCTCTTCAAAGCAATGACTCATATTCTGATGCACTCAAAGCGTTGGAATGCAGCCAGGGGTCACGGAAAATCCTGTCATCTGTCTTTTGAAGGCCCTACGACTCGGATCATCATTTGTTTTGTAAACCCCATTATGAATATGGATTCATTTATCCTATTATTTGATGTAAGCATGATGGATTGCCATTCTTTTTACTGAGGTCGGTCATGAAAAAGTGGATTTTATGGCTTATGATATTGTAGCTCCACACAGACAGGAAGTAGTGCTTGTTTTCTTTTATGGACTCAGAACAAATATCAGTAACTGTGCATGGTTATCTCTGTATGTGTTTGTTTGTATTTTTTAAACAAGTCCTTTCTCTCTAGGGACCCACCTGTGTTAGCAGTAGTTCCTTATTACTATCAAATATATGCGTAAATGTCCAAACTTTCTCTTCATATCCAATAATATAAAATGAAAATCAGAGACAAAATGTTTCATGCAAAGACTTTTATTTATGAATAGTCTGCAGTACTGTACAATAGCACACACTTGTCTCTATTTCTGATCATCATCACTTTCAATGATCATTTCAAATATAGACAAATATTGTGCCTTCAAAAACAGTTCCCTTTTCACAATAATCTAAAAATACCTTGTTCTGTTTTAAATATGTAGCATAACTTTTTGAAAATAAAATATACATTATATGAAATATAACTGTTGTTTATTGGATAGACTATATAGTACCAAATGCAATTATATGCAAATACACCTTCTCTCTGTGACGCTTTTCATGCACAAAAAAAAGAGGGGGAAAAAGATGCCGCGCATACAAAAGAAGCTGTACATACTTCTGTATGAAAATAGATAATATCAAAGCAAGATGTGCACCAATAGTCTATATCATGTTACAAAGAACTTGCAGTACAAAAAGACCTACGAGAATGACCAGATAACACATTACCTGGAACACAGAGGTACGGGTACTGGGTAGGTAACAGGACAAAGACAAAACCTCACACTGATGAACTCCAGTCAAAGCCACTTCTAAGCAAGTCTACAACCAGATCCAACAGGTTCAACATCAAATACTGGATCAAAAAGTGACAGGGTCAAACAAGCAAACCAGAAGTTGCAGTTTTAGCTTTGAATTTTGGTATTAAACCCAGTAAATGTAAGATGTCCAATGCATAGCATAAAGTTCGGTTTGGTATGTTTTCATAACTCTTGTATTGCTACCCCGTAAGTGAAGTGAGTGTAAACCAATTGCCAGTTATGCCCACAACACACAACAACACTGATATGTCAACATTAAATTCTCGAACATGTTCAGATACTGTGATTAGTATTCCAACAATAAAAGTTCTGTACAGCATCAATATTAAGCTTATTCAGCTAATTATTATTATTATTATTGCCATAAAAACTCCAAATGTTTTCATTAAAGTAAAAATAATTAGTGAAGTGCAGTTTAAGACAGCCCTGGTTCCAGAAAAGATGGGACGCTGTACAAAAAGTAAATGGAGTGTGATCATTTGCAAATCCTTTCTGACATATATTCAATGAGAACTGTACAAAGACAATATTTAATGTTCAATGATAAACTTTACTGTTTATTACAAATATATACACATTCTAAAATGAGGACTGCAACACCTTCTGAAAAAAAGTTGGGACAGGTGCATGTTTACCACTGTAAACACGTAACTACACGCCCATGTAGTAATACACGTCCTTTTGATCACATGCCTGAGGGGTCAAAGGTCATAGACATCAACTGTTGCATTTTAAGCATTGCCCCTTTCATGTAGAGATTTTCAAGATTTTCTGAATTTTTAAATTGTATTTTGGATTGTAAATTCCTAAATTCCTTGCAATATGTATTGAGGAACGTTGTACTAAGCTCCTCCTCTTTTCATACCCAATCATGATGTTATCACCTGCAACTATTCAACCTATTTACTTGTAGAATTTTCCAAACTGCTTCCCTCGTCTTTGTTGTCCCTACCCCAACTTTTTTTGAACAGTGTTGCTGGCATCAAATTGAGAATAAGCATATTTTTTTACAGAAGAAAACTTGACATTGATATGGTAAAACATAAAATATACGGTCTTTGTAGAGTTTTCAGTTGATATTATTTCAAAAGGGATTAGCAAATTCTGTTTTGTTTCTATTTTACACAGCGTCCCACCTTTTTTTGGAATCAAAGTTGTAGAATTTGTTAACTGACAATACTGGATGTGTTACGCACAGAAACACACAGAAGTTCTCCACAGAAACAGTGTGTACAAGGCACACTGCGATCAATATAGCTACATCTATGATTTCCTGCAAAAAAAGCACTTCTGAAATCACACATAAACGAAGATGTGAACAAAAGGAAACCTCAACAGTTAAATATAGACTTCTGTTAATGCCACAAAATATAGATTTTCTTCTTCAACAGTATGAGGATGAACAAAAATAACACTTAAGTCAGATGTGTTTGATACACATTGAAATTGCTGATGCTGAGACCTACGGCACCGGAGAACGGGGAGGGTGCTGACAGGAATCCCTCCGAGTTTAATCTCTGAGTATTTGAAGAGATTATTAGGTGCTCACTGGTAACATAAAGCCAATAATCTCAGCAGTGCAAACCTAACACTTGTACCAAAAGGTAGAGCTTTAAAGCAGACGTTTAAATGAGATCAGCTCCTTGAAATGGAGACTTACTACTCAAATCACAAATGTCCCGTATACGACGACTATATTGCTCTTAGTGAAACTATTCAAGGACCACAGTGTTTCTCATTGCAATCCAGGCTCTCTGAGTACATTCTCTATCACACAAGTATAAGAATAAAGAACAGAGGGTTTCATTATTAGTAATACACCCAAAGACTACACTTCCAAAAATCTAGTCTTTTCTTAACATAGATAAGAAAATATACATTTCTTCATCAATTAAATGACTTAAATTGACTTTTTATATTCTTAATAAAATCTTATAACTCTTTCTTATTTACATTTGGTGTAGGTTAATACTGATTGTAATGCAATACTGTTGCCTTCCTGTTGTTTTTTTTCTGTTACATTTCTTTTGTTTGTTGAGCAGAAGCACTTTTACATTCATATTTCAACACCCAAGCTCGAGAAGGAGCCCAAGCGCAGACGGGAATAATGACATGCATTTTTCCAAAAGCAAAATAAGACGACTTCAAAAGGAGGAAGTGCGCTTGCTTGAGCAAATAAACTTTTGGAGAGGTGGAGAGAATGGAAGGACGAGGACGTCGAGGTTGAAAAGGCCTGGAGAATTGGCACCGGCGGCGCCTTTATTTGGCTGTAAAAATGCTCTCGCAGCACCAGGACAGTCAGTTCTGTGAGAAGTAATGCGTAACAATATTGGAGGGGTCACGGCTGGCTAAGCCGCGAGGTGAGATGAAAGCCTTTGTTGTTGGAAAAAGCTGTTAACTTGAGAAAGACAGATTTCCACAGTGGTGAAGGCAGTGTCAGAGGTTACACTCTCTCCACTCGACTGGGGTCGTAGGAGTCTGATGAGAAAAGAGAGGAAATAAAAGATGAGACAACACAATCAAAACGATATTATTTGGCCTTTAAAAGGGGAAATTAAAGGCACCCTGAGGAGTTTCTGACTGAGTTCAAGGATTCACACAGGGCCTGTTTGGAAGTAACACTGAATAAAAACAAAAGCTTTGTTTACAAGAAACTTCACAAGGCACCGTCAAAAGCATTGATAAAAAACATTAGGAATTCAGGCTTTGTTTTATTTCTGAAAGGAGAAGATTGATATCACACCATCAGGGTTAGCCTAGTTTAGCATAAAGGTGGGAAGCACAGGGAAACAGCTAGCCTGGCCCAGTCTAAAGACCTCAAAATCTAGACATATCTGCATATGACAAATCATGTTTGTGATTATCATGATAATGATATCATGTTTGGCTTTGGTTGAATGTAGGTAAACAGTTTGTGTTGAGGCGAGCCGGAATGCTGTCATCAAACAATGATTTGGCTTTTTAATGGCCTTTTTATTCATCTAAATCCACATGCAGACATTAGCCATGTACCTACAACACCTGCAAAACATGTTGATGAAGTTGCTTATCGGACAGTAAAGGATGAACAGTAGAGGAAGTCTTCGCCCTGATATCTGTTATCTGCCAGCTACAACAGAGCCCCCGAATATTGGCTGTTGCTCCCAGAGGCTAAATCACCATCACAGCAATAGCTGATGGGTTCAGAATTTAAAGACCTCCAAACTAAAGCTCTGCTTAACACCTCTAAACATCACCAGTTTCTTACTTGTTTAACACATATAATCACAGAAATGTAAAATCTCCAATTCATGGTTTTAGGCCAGAAAAATGGAGAATAGCTTATTTTGTATTATGATAGTGAGTAAGTCCTAAGACTATTCTGATCAATGGTGTTACTTCATCCATGCTTATCTCCTTAACTGTACTGGACAACTACAGAATTACAGTCTTCATCACATCTACCAAAATCTTTTCAGATGGAGCCCAATGAAGAGAAATCTCCTAAAAAGGGGGGCCTATGACCTAATGTGTATCAATAGGGGTCCCCTGACACAAAAAAGGTTGAGAGTCACTGCTACAAATAGTATAATACTAATTGTTACAGCCCTGCTTTGCACCTACCTGAGACAGAGAGCATCTCCTCATCCTCTATATTTGAGGGGCCACAGGTCCCAGTGCTGAAGCTGACAGGCAGCGTTATTTCTCTCTTGGGAACGCTGCGAGGTTTAGGAAGCAGAGGAGGCTTCTGCAGCTTGGTGCGCTGCTTTGGTTTGGGCACCTTTTCTCCCTCAGTGAGTTGTGTCGCCTCAGCTCTACTAACCTCTGCTGTATTCTGTCTATCTTTCACTTCCTCCAAAGGCTTTTCTTTGTCATCCTCTATAATTTTTAGCTCCACCTCTCCTTCTGACTCTTCTGCTTTTAATTCAACTTCTGCTTCTTTACTCCCTTCATTCTCTGCTTTTAGTGCAATCTCAACATTCATCTGTTCTGTCTCCTCTTCTTGTCTTTGCTCTTCCTCACATATCTCTTCATTCACTTCTTCTTTAGGTATACAATCTTCTTCAGGATCTCCCGACTTGTCATGTGTTTCATGTGCATTCTCATGTTCATCTGGGTTCTCCTCCTTTTGCACTCCTTCTTCCTCCAATTTCTTCTCCTCTTCCTCTTCTTGTTGCTCCACAACTTCCTCCTTTGTCACTTCCTGAACTTCACTCTCCTCTCTGCCACCATTCTGTTCCTCAGGATCGACTTCTCCTCCAGACTCCGAACTTTTCAGGCTGAGGCGTCTTATCCGAGACACCGAGTCCAGCTCTTTCAGACGGGCCATTCTGTCTGGAGTTGACCTGCCCATAGATGAAGCAGATGAAGAAGCGGAAGAGTTTAGCTTATCTTGCAGGGATTCGATTAGTTTGCACGCTCCACCTCGCCCCCTCCTCTCCAAGCTGCACGTGCTAAGTGATAGCTTGTCATCAGGGGTGACGGGGAGGGACAGGGGAAGCTTATGAGGTGGGAACTCAGGCAGGTCCAGTACCACCAGGGACTGAATCTCAGTTTCCTCGTTGTCTTCACCATTATTGTGGTTGGTGCTGTGCTTTTGTCTATCTTCTTCTTCGTGGTTATCTCCTGATCCAGTCCCACTGACCTCCTCTGTGTCTGCTGCCTGGACAATCAGGGACTCATCTTTGACTTGCTCACACTCTCCTATCACCTGCTGTGTTTCTTCACCTTGACTTTGTAGTTCCTGAGCTCCAATGGTATCTAGATCATCCTGTTTGTCAGCTACACCCAAAGCCTCTACTGGAACAGCTATACCCAGGATTCTGGCAGCCCTTTGCTCGATGGACTCATTTTCAGGGATACCTTTTGCATATTTGACCTCATACAGGTTGCTAAGGTCCTCTGCAGGTAAAGAATTGGCTTTCTCCTGAATCAATAAGCTCTCCAGATGCCTATCTGCCATGGTTGACTCATTCTTGTACATCAGAGGCTCAGAGATGGCATATCTTGTATCGCAGTCATCATCCTTTAACACAAATGAAACCTCCCTGGTCAGCCTGTTGATATGTGATCTCTCTTTCTTAGGTGATCTACTGCTTTCACTCCTGGATCTGCAGATGCTTAAATTCACCTCACCCCTGAATGGTGGAACACCGGTGTCGGATTTAGCCTCTCTCTCAGTCTCTTCCTCAGCTCGAAGCTCTCTATTTGAATTGTGCTCGGGGCAACCACTATACTTAAGAGCTGTCCTGCTCTCCCATGAGAGCTGCACTGGCTGAATAAGCTCCTTATGATCGAGTGGAGATGGGACTGAGAGTGAGCGCTGCACTGGCTCCCCAGGACCACCAGGAGTCTCTGTGTAGACAGTTAACCCCACATCCCTCAGCAAGGACTCTTGAGGGACTGGGATGTCCTGTCTATAAAGCCGGTTTAGTTCATTGTGTGGGGATAGGAGGCAACTGTCTCTGGGGACTGGGTTGGACAGCATGGGTAGTTCATTTGTTTGTGGTATGTTGTTGGCCTGTGGCCTGGAGAAAGTACTCTTCATGTCCATGGAGTATAGATCAGCAGTAGAAGCCAAGGACTTCGATCTGACTTTCATATTGTTGGGTTTTTCTATGTGCATTGGTGGAAGACTGATTGCTTCCCTGCCTGGTTCTGGACCAGCAGTGAAATGTGCTCCTGATTTAAACTGGTCTAATCTCTTATTCACCCCATCTAGATCGTCAATGCACTGACCCACATTGGGTCTCTTGCTGATTGTGTCCTCCATCTCCTTATTAATGGTCTCCAGTTCACCAATGGCATCACAAGGTCGTCGGTTCACTGGCTTCAAGAGAAACTGACCAAAGGTAATTTGCTCTTCACTTTCCGGGGGACTGGAGTTGCTCTTCCTTGGGGAGGTTGGCTGCTCTCCCTGAACCAGCAACTTTGTTGGGGAGATTGGGTCTTTTTGTGAGGACTGAAGGGGCATTGGTTCTGATGGACTGAGACTGAGACGAGAGAAGGCGCTGTTGCTTGAAGGATGAAGGTTTTTCTGGCCTGCCATTGGGTAACCATAAGAGGAGTTACTGTCCGTTCCCACACCGCTGTCTGTGGTTGTGTCTGAGACAGACTGAACAGGCTCTCGTCCCCCAGGAGGACTCTGGGGCTCTGGACTTTTCACCACTGTCAAAGGTGAGCCAGTCTGGGTTTCCTGGTTACGGTACTGGTTTCCAGGCCAGGACCCGGCATAGCACAACTCTTTGTCTTCACTTGCTTGAAGTGCCCAGGCATCTATTATCTCCTTCCTTAAAGGAGCCCTCTTGTAGTTCCTCATTGAGGATGTGCTGCTGGTGTGAAAGTGAGAGTAGTAGGGTTTGATGGGCATCTCGTTCACCGACTTGCTCCGTACGTTGTGGCTCTCTTTGAGGCCGACAGCGAAAGTGTCCGTTTTGGTAACAGTCAGGCTTGGTATTGTCTCATTGTTGTTCTGATCTGCTGCTAAGTCTTTGCTAATGTTAGTCGGTGTGTGAACAGGGACAGACACAAGGCAGAAGATGGTCTCACTCACTCTTCTCTTAGTGTTATCTGGCCCTGAATCTGGGGCAATTTTCTTCACTTGGGTGATGGTTTCTGCAAAGACCTGATCTGAGCTGGACCCCTGGCGAGAAGAACTTCTTGTAAATGGGGTCTGGAAGGCTGAAGAGGGCGATGAAGGAGGACGTTGGTTTTTGGGAAATCTGTTGTTGCAGTTTTGGTCAGTTGCTGGGAAGTTATCAACAGCCTCTTTGTGCAAATCACTGTGCCATCTGTTATTGTCATTGTCGAAGTCGCTCGAAGACGTCTGGTTAGCATCATCGGCCAGTTTGGCGGAGATGAAAGGCCCCAATGGCGGGGGCAAAAAGGCACTGTCGTTGGATGGAGGCTCTGACACAGTGACGCTGGGAAGCTCGTTACGGATGTGCCGGATCTTGTCAGCATCTGTCAGGGAGTTGCCACCCAGGGCTGAGGAAATATGACGGATGCGGGGGTCATCAAAGGGGATATATTGGATCCCTCCACCAGGGTGCTCCTGGGTAGTATACACAGGGTAAAGCTGCTTCTGGCTGGACATGCTCCTTTCTCTCTGGGGATCAGGCCAGGAACCAGCTGGATGTCTGGTGAACCAGTGAGATCCATCTGGAGCCACTTGTATCTGCTGGTACACATCCCCTCTGTACCTAGAAGTAAACAGCACAGTTGCACTTAATCTAAACAACAATGACTCCATCAAGACAAATGGGAACAAATAAATGAAAACGGTGTTCATTTAATTATATTGCTCTTCTCTTGCATGTGTTGAGCAAGATAGGAACTACTTTTACAAATGGAGACTCAAGGGAAATGGCACACAATTTCCAAATACAATTAAATCAATATTTTAAACCATTTAGGATATGCTGGAAGTATTTATTAGAACCGTTTGCTACTGCAGCAGTATTTGCATAGCTTCACAAGATGTTCATTTAAGTAGCCAGACAAAAAATGTAATAGTTTTTGCCTGTTTTCTAGCAGATGACTTATACCACTTTAATGGAAGGAAAGATTTCCTCCAACCATGGATAAAATATCTTATATTCATTTTACATGGGAGAAAATGTGCTTTTAAACAAGGAGCTATGCTCAGAAATGTTAAGCTTTATGGCAACATCTTTGTTACTTTTACATTTTTTATTTAATTTAGTCTTTGTTACTACTGATTTATTATTTATTGTTCCCTTTCTTAATTTTTGTTTTGTGTTTTTAAATTGTATTTCTTATATTTTATGTTCTGTATTTCATTAAATTATTTATTTACTGGACATGTAAGTTCTAAAAAAATTAATTCTGTTTGAATAATGTCACAATATGATAGAGCTCTTTTGGATCGAAATATGGGGTGGATATATTGTGTCTGTCAAACACTATCAATAACTGTATCTTATTACATTTTGTATGAAATTAAAATGTGTGTTAAATGTGTGAAAGACCTCTACTTTTGCCAGCTCTCTGAGCTATATCTTTCTTACACTAAATTAGATTTATTTAGCCTTGAGTTTATACTACAAAACATCACAGCCTCTTGAAGAAGTCCAATCACATAATAATAATGGAAAACCAATAATCAGCTTGTTGAAAGCACAGCAAAGTCATTTGAAAGGGAAACATTTTCCAGTTTAAGACAAAGAAAATAAAGACTAATTTACCTGTAGTCAACAGTAATTTCACCGTATCCCCGGTGCCCCCCTGCCATTATTGGAGCTCTTTTATATGATGGGGGAGGGATGTATCCTGGAGGTCCAGAGTCCTGTGCAAAATAGTCCAGTTGAGGGTCACCTGTCCTTGATATTGGAAGTGGGGTTCTGTCCCTGGCCTGGGGAATAACTGAGTCTCTCCCAGACAATATCTCACAGCTTCCCCTGATCTGCTGGTGCATCTCATAAGAGGGAGGTCTGGGGGGGCGGGTGAAGCGGGGCTTTGGTGTCATTGAGAGTTGGTTGGCGCTAGCCGGCCTGCCATTCTCCGGCCAGCGGGGTGCCCTGTAAAAGTCGTGGTGTGACAGCGGGTGACCATTGACCCGCCTGTACAGTTCCAAACCGGACGAGTCGATGTCCACAAACTGCAGGCTCTCAGGCTGCAGCATCCTGGGCAGGGACTGGGATTTGGCTTTGGTCCTGGGATGGACTACCATACCCTCTGGTGTCCTGGCATGAAGCCGCTGCTGTTCCTGTGCCCAACGCTCACCCTCACTCTGTGACAGCTGGCGGCTAAAGCTCACGGCTGGACGCCACTCCTCTGTCCCTAGGCTCTGGCACTTCCTCTCACTCGCCATCCTCCACTGATGGAGAGCAGCCTCCCTCTCTCTAGATCGAGCCTGAGCCTGGACCTGGGCCTGAGCCTGCACCTGAGCCTGGGCCTGGGCTGTCCAGCGTTGCCTCTCCTGGGCGGCCCTCTGACGCTCCTCTACAGATAACTCTTGGCCCCTTGCTTGTTGAGACCCCTCCGGCCTGCTGTAACCCCCGGGGCCTCCTCCATGGGGCTCTCTGAGGTCAGCATAGTCCAGCAACACAGTGAAGTCCTGGCCTCTCCTCCGCCAGTAGGACACATCCTTGGACTGTGGTTGAGGACCTCTGGAGCCATCACAGAACCTGTGAGGTAACACACATAAAGGCGTTGTTATGCTTCCATCAAAGTGCTTGTTCGATTGTTGAATAGTTTTTGAAACCTCCCGTCTCCCTGCACCTGTCCCACATCAGAATTGGGTCT
Source organism: Serranus cabrilla (assembly GCA_903364295.1). Lineage (NCBI taxonomy): Eukaryota > Metazoa > Chordata > Actinopteri > Perciformes > Serranidae > Serranus > Serranus cabrilla. Next base: position 101,248 of record CAFUXE010003111.1, on the reverse strand, counting down.
TTGTAACAATATGACAAGCAAGACCAGTTTATTTAAGTTTTTTGATCAAGCTGATTCTTTTCTTTTTATTCTTTGGCAATGACTTCTGTCCCTTTATGTGTTCAACACTATATAATCCTTCCATAAAAGACCGCCCTTAAGTGTCTAACTTTATCCACATATTGGATCGATCAGTAGGCTGTTCTAAACAGAGTATAGACACATTTTCTGTTAGTAAACATGATGATGCTTTCTTGTGGGTGGAGCTTAGGTGAAGGCAGACTAATTTCCTGAACTCATTAGCCAATGCTGGTTGGCAAGTTCTGTTTTTTTAACAGTGGCTGAAGAAATTATGAGTTTCTCTGAATATGTATGGTCACTCGCTCCAGATTGGCCTCAGTCCAATCCTGTGTTATTGCATTTAATCATAATTGTCTTTGTTTTTTTTTAACTGGCAGTGGCAAATTTCAAATTGAAGCAATTGCACCTTCAATTCTGGCACCCAACATAAAGATGACATTTTCAGTAGTGTGTTGCCTACTCTTGCAGTGATTTGTGATTGCCTACAGTTTTTCTTTGTTTTTCCTCCAGCTGTGACGTACTGTGACATAATCATGATGTCTGCATTAAAAGGGTCTACAGCAGTTCGGAACACATATAAACAATTTTGCCTTCAGACATGGTCAGACTGTGTGCTCTACGGACCCGTTTCTTTAAAACATTAACCAACTTTTGAGATAATTTGGGTTATATCTGATGTAGAGATAACATACAGAACATAATGAAAACACTAACATACAATAGTTCAGGGTCATTAAAAGCCAACAAATAGATAATTTCCTAATGATGAGAAGCTAATAACCAATGACAGTCTAAAATGTGGACACACTAGAAAAAAGAAAGCATCTCCCACTAGATGGAGACAGATGACCATGAGTAGCAGTGCAGTGTCTGTAATTGTGATTTTCTATGGGGCATAATGAACACATTACACAATGATACACTGTGGCTGTTAGTCCCGGATGTCCTCTAAGAGAGATCAAAAAAATTTAGAGGACATTTCATTGACAATCTTTGTACTGTACAGTTCTTTAGATCCTAATGTGAGAAAAAAAAGCAGCATTTTTCCAAACCAGTGTAAGGAAAGCTCAGAGTATATCTCTGACAGGATGTTTGATGGCAGACCTGATGGGCTACAACAAGATGCAAACGGTCTCTGCATACAGTCTGATCATTTCAGTCTATTTGTGGAGTGACTGACTGACTGACAACGCAAATAAGACGCAAGCACATGTGTACACCCCCTCAAGGCCGAGGCCACTGAGCGTCCTTGACATTTCCATCCATGATCATCACTGGCCAGAGATGTTTGCTGGGGGAAGGGGGCCAAGCCATGCCAATCTAGTGAATTTGAGGGCATCTTATGTAAGATGAGTTACCATCATTAGCCTAATTGGGTCTAAGTAGCACTGCCTAATGGGAGTGCCAAGATAGGCCTGTTCCTTATCTAAACTAAAGCTGCCAGGCAAAATGGATTTGGAAGAGAGGAAAAAAAAGGAGGATGAACAAATAACAGACTGAAATCGCAGAACATATGTCTTAGCAATTCCCACATTCCCAATAGAATGCTCTGATAGCGCTGGCAGAGCAGCGACATGAAAATGCGGATTACTCCTCACAAAGAATGAAACCGAAAAGTGAAAAAACACTAACACAAGCACTGACATTATTCAAGGTCATTTGACTATTTTCAGATGCTCTGTCACTGGCTGGTGGCAAAAAGAGATTAGGGGAAAAAAAAGAAAATCAGTCAAACAAAATGTAAGGAAAAAGGGGAAAAAATCTGACAAGCCTGCCTAATTGTGTGGACATGGGAACAGCTGTATTGACTTTGTCTCAGTTACAGCACACCAACCCCCAGAACTGGTGCAAATAGGCAAATTAAACAATCCTGTTTTCAGGAAAAAACAGATTGGCTGCAGCCGGGCGATATCTCTGGAAATATCATACGTTCTAACAGTTCCTACCCAAGAGGGTTTCAATTACATAACTCCAGACTAAGCTAAATATAGCCTATCCTCCATATACATATTTAAATACACCCTATATGAATCCTGTATTATTGATGATGTATGCATTATATAAGTAATGCTTGTGAAACAGTGGAAGCCAGTTGGGCATACTGGCTATGTTTGGGGACAAACCTGGCAACCTGTGTGTGTAGGATTGGGTATGCTCAAATGGGGCACACAGGTTTGCCCAAAAGCTGTTTTGATTACAACTTCAAGGTCCCATGTGGCAGATTAAGACTCCAGCACACACACTATCCCTCCTCCCCCTGCCCAAGACTTGATTGGAAAGAGAGAAGGGAATAGAGATGAAGTGAGAGGAAGTTACACACGAGGGGAAAGAAGAGAGAGATGGCAGCAGGGACTAAGCAGCAGTTTCATTTAAGACGTACCGCAAAGTCCCACTGTAAAACTTCATGATGAGGTATTTATTTTCGTGAATCTGCTTTATCGAAGCCCCATAGCAATGAATGATTGTGTCATTTATCGATAAATACTGATGGCAACCATAATCAGGATAGGGCATGCAAAAGGGTCCATCAGACAGACACATATCACTGGTCTCAAGGTACAGGACAGTATGTCTTACCCGCTGTCTGAGGTCAGGGACTCTCCCAAGGAGTGGGTGTCAATTTGGCAGCGGCTCTCGCCCTCCCGCTTGGACAGACTCCTGTCCCTTGGGTCATTGTTGTTGTTGGGACAACCGCTGCCGTATGCTTGGGGCTGCCTGGATCCACCACCGTTCCCATAAGGCATCCCAGGCCCTCTTTCATAGCCGTTCACTGTCCTGGGACCCGGCCTGTTCTCCAGGATTTCATGGTGTTTGCTGTAGGACGGCGGTGAGGAAGAGGGAGCCTGTCGGGACGAGGACGCGGGGGCTGGGGTAGGGGTGGAGGAGGAGGTGGTATGCTTGGGCAGCTTGTATCCATGAGAGATGAGGAGGTCCTCCACGCTGTACATGGTCGCATTTGTTTATGCTGGTGTGTTTTCTTTTTTCCTCTCCCTGCCTTTTTATTTGTTTGTTTTTTTGAGAGAGGAAGGTAGGTCGGTTGTCAAGGCGTCTCTGCTTCTTCCCTACGTGCAGCGGCAGGATCACCGGCACAGCTGCGCAGCTGAGGCCATCACTGGGAAAAAAAGAGAGAGGGGGACGACATGAGGAGACAGAGAGACAGAGAAAAGAAGGTGACGCTAAATCTATTATGCCTGCTACCCGTGTCCAATTTTTGTCAAGGGTCCCAACCCATATGGACAGTTGAGGGGACGAAACAAAAAAAGACCCCCGAACCCAAATACTGAACCGCCACGAAAAAAACGAGATCACCCGCCTTCCCAGCAGCCTGTCCCTCCCTCCTCTATTCTCAATCCTCCTAGCAACAACCCTCTTTCCATCTCACTCGGAGATCACTGGCACCAAACCCGTCCATGTCCAGAACTGAGGAGGTCGGGGAGGTAAACAAACACCCTCAAAAACAGCCCTGAATAGCACGAGGATCAGCAGCAACAAGAGTTTCAGAAGGCTGCTGGTGCTGCAGTGAAATGTCACTGTTTACAGTGGGCTCCCTGCAGACTTCCATACAGTGTCTGTAAGGTAGCTGTTAGCAGCCAACCACTGCTCATGTTTTGAATCAATGAGGCAACTGGGGGATTGTATTCCTCTCCGCTCACTTCCGCATCCTCTCTCTCCACTTTTTCTTCTTCATCTCAAAGGTATTTTCTGGTTCTGGACTAAAAGGATGAGGATATTTTTTCAGCTATATGCCCTAAAAAATTTCAGTCTTGGATAAGGGTTTGCATATTCCAAAACTACTACCTTAATTTCTGAGTGCTTGAGAAAACTACAGAATTTAAATCAATATAAAAAGAACAGAATATAGAAACAGAAAGGAACAAAACTATAATTTCACATGCTCCATACCCTCTCTTATCTTGTCTGTGTGGTTTTCTTCATCCTGTATGACAGGTAACTTAATATATATGAAGGTTTCTGACTACTTGGACAACACATGCATGTAATGATGTTTGCACCCGACCAATATATCGGTATGCCAATATTTTTGGCAGGTATTGGCCTATTAGAGATATGCTGCATTAACATGGAATCAGGGACATGGTAGCAGGCAAACCGATTACTATTTTAGTGGATGAGAACAGGACGGTAAAAAACGGTTTGAAATACTGTCAATAGTAACAGCTGACCGTCAGCAATTAATATATTTCTTTAACGGATGTTGCATCGCTCCCTAACACAAGGAGAAAACATTGGCGATACTGAATAAAAAATAATTTCACAATCCGTTATTTCCTGAATAATTACAGTTTTTCCCATGCCTCCCAGGAGGTTTTTGCCTGATTCCAACAATATATTGTTGTCCGATATGTGCTGATATGAAACGTTGTAATATAGAAATGGTGTCATCGCATATTTTATCCAGCAGAGCACGCTCTGACGTACAATCCAATCCCAGGCAGCACAGAATGAGACAAACAGCGAAGTGAATCTTTCTTGAAATCAAGAAAATCTGCAATTATATCGATTATACCGGTATGGCCCCAAAAACAAAAATATTCGGGCACTAATGGAAATTTTTAATAGACTACAAAATAACATCAGTTAATGAGAAAAATAAAAATAATCAACAAATAAATTAGTATTGAAAACAATAATAATGTAATAATAATGATAGTTACGACCCCATCTTTAATTTTTCCTTAACAAGCACGAATGCTCTAAGTGTTTTAAATAAGCTTGAAGATGGAAGAGATATCGAAGGACACTGCAATGACACTGAGTAAACCTGATCATCTACAAAGATTGTAAAGGTAAAATGGCATTATGACTTTAGCTTTCTGCCCAAAAAATGCCTCCAAGTCTCAAGACCTGATGAAGAATTGAATTGATGATACCCAGGGTGCATCTGCTCATGATGTAACGCCCTTGATGAAGTCATGCATGCTGCCTTGTCAACAGGACAGATGCTGCTGCAGCCCACTCATTCAATACTCTCCACTGGAGCAGACTGCCAACAACCTGGCTGTCCTTAATAAGAAATGGCATTCAGGAACAGCAGTGTGAGTCTCGTTGCCAGAATCAAATGCTGTTCAGACAGTTTAAAAGCCAATCACACTATGATCATTTAATGGCACAGCCAAATGGCTTGTTTTCGGTTCAGAAAAACAGACGGCCAACACAGCCTCACCAAAATGTATTCAGCTGCAAACAGATTAGCATTTGTTTTGCTTCTTAGCATTTGTTTAGCCATGATAGTCCCATAGAGATGACAAAATCCATCTATGAAAGGAGCCCTGACTCAGAGGGCAGCATCACTACCCCACTCTATTTCTTCCCTCCCTCCCTCCCTCCCTCCCTCCTCCTTGTACCTGAACCCTAGGATAGCCTACTAGGTGATTAACAGGATCCAAGACCGTGAAATGCCGCTCTCTTTGTATGTCTGGCTCCCTAATACGATTATCTTTTTCATTTAAAACCTTAAACCTGTTAGTTTTGGAGGATTGACTCTTGGCGCTTACCCAGTTAATACTTTTGTTGAGTTTAACTCTTTCCATTTGAGTAATCGCCTCAAAGAGAGGCCAGTTCGAGTTTGGTCGGGAGGATCTTTTGAAAAATGTCGATGCAAATATTGGGTTTTGTTTTCCTTCGTTTTCTTCCAGAAGACCATGGGACATACGTTTTTTCATTGACCGTTATCTCATGAACTGTAGTTGAACTCGCTGGGCAAGAGGCCACTGACTTTGTTCAATAAGGCACATAGTGTCCCTAAATACTGTGAATGCCAGTAAAATGGAAAAATAAATACGGATTTACAATCATTACAACCAATTAATACAATCGGTCAGTAAAGTAAAAAAATATATTTAAAAAACGGTAAATAAAAAGGTTTGATTCAAGGTAAAAGAAAAATAGGTCATCCAGTCTCTACACAACCTTAAGCATTGTTGATAGTGAGTGGATGAACACAGAAACATCATATAATTAATCACAGAACACATTATGTTTTTTAGACCATTAGAACAGCACAACAGTTAGCTTGTAACTTTGTGTTCCAGAGATATTTAACGTTATTATTACTGATTTTTTGCGATACTAAATAATTTACTTGTCCAGTATATCCGATTCTTTTATATTTTTTAATCTTGAGACTCGCACAAGCAGCTCTACTGGAAAAGCTCCACTGTGGTTATATAGTACAGAGTTTATTTTTAGACATTACATTAGATATCACATTTATCTTTCACTTGCCCCATGGGACATTTGCCAGAAATCGGAGTTGACTTGCCCCTTGGACAAGCATTTGGTTATCATTGCAGCTGGGAGGCTTTCCCAGCATTTCAACCACAGCGCCTGCATGCAAGGCACCCATATGTCGGTTAGCAGTTAATGATTGGTTAAGAAAGGTCAGCTATAAATATACGATATAAATATATAAGTAGCATCCATAGAAATAACTGCAGGTCTCCCTACAGCATTGGAGAAGACCATATCAGACTCAGAGACCAGTCATATTGTATGAGGCCTATCGAGGCAAGGTTTAATGAAGTGAGCCTCAGGTCAAGGGCTCTGTTCATTAATATGATAATTCACTTTTGTTATGATCGCTGAACATCAACCTGTTTTAACTGCACATCCATATGCTGTCTAATCTCACTAAATCCTTAATCTGAGGCAATTGCTCTCGGTGTCATCACTAAATGAGGATTATCTCCATCATCAGTAAAAGTGAGGATTTCCTCCTGTAAAGTGACCTGCCTGCATTCAGTCCCGCACCACCACCCCGCCCCCAGTCCTTCCTTCCCATGACAAGCTCCGTTTAAATACTGCTAATGCTGTTATGCAACGGAATTACCCATTTTATATCAAATAAAACCTCGGATTCAAGCAACGGTATGCAACAATGGTCGGCTTTCATCCCCCTAAACACAACAACATTGTGTTTCGCTACAATGCCTTCTTCTGTGAAAAAGACTGGCATTACAGGCTCTTGAATTTGGCAACATGGGGAAAAAGGGGCAGATCTGCTGTATTTTAATGACACAGCTCACTCAAAGAGAGAAATTAATGATACAGTTTATGGATAACATGTGCTGCAAAGTAAGCTAAAAATAAAAAGAACCACATGAGGGCTGGCGTTTCCCTGCAGACGACCCTCACACCAGCCTCCACATTTTCTCTAATCAGCCACTGTACACTACTACTGTAACATCATTTACATTTACTACGCAGTGAAAGATGTAAGACTGCCGCCTTTTGAGGTCAGATGAACTTTTGTCAAGGCCACGGCTTGTTTATTAAAAACAGATCCAAGCATTTTTTAGCTGTGTAAGGGGGGTGGGGCTGTGCCCTCACTGGTGGCTACACCAGCGGCAGGCTGCAGGGGCATGACGGCTTGCAGGTTGACAGTTTGGTGTCAGCTCCTTATTCATGGCCCAACTGAGATGAGGGCACAGTGTGGAGGTGTGGAGGAAGGGAAGCAGAGGGGCAGCATGGGTGGCAGACAATGCAGGACAGAGACCTAGATCAGGCCTCAGGGAGGACAGACAGAGTTAGAAGGTGTTAGTATAGTCCTGATTGCAGGCATAGGTTACCGCCAACGTGCATAAACTTTGCTACTTCTAACATCTCTACTGGAAAATTCTTTGTGAAATACTGACTGGTAACAAAGTGCCAAGGCCAGGCCTTGAATCCAATCTGACATAGTGGCTTAATATAGGAATTATAATTTCCGGGTCCATCATGTGAAGGCATTGGGCCCAAAAGACTTTCCCCATTGACTTGCATTGGAAAGAGATGTCTGTAAATCAGTGGATACGTCTTTTCCAATGTCACAACCCCCGCAAAATGACTTGTTTTATACTCGGAAATGATAACATTTGGAAAGTCTAGAAGAGGCATACAATTAAAATGTTTTATTTCCATTCAAGTTAGCGGAGCACTACACTGGAAGCAGCTGGCTCGGTCAGTGAACGTCTCTAGTGTGCATGCTCTATGGACCAACAGATGCAGAAGAGTCATAGGAGATCTAGGATTTTTTTATAATCTTTTTATGCTCCACTGAACTTCTTTCTTTCTTTATACACCCATGCCAGTAACTTTAACCGTGCAACATCCACACAGCATGAAACTAAGTGTAAGTGTCTCTGTACCAGTTTACTAATATTAGTGTGCACTGACAACCTTTGGTTCATAGCTAGCCGATGTAACGTGACATGTAGAAAAGGATAGCTTGATATGTATGAATGTGACAAATATTCACGCAAATACACAAAGAAAGGCATCGATTTGTTCTTCATCCTGATTAGCATCATACCATAGATATTTAGCCTGACTAGCTAGCTAGTGCTATGCTAATGTCTGACTTTATAACATAAAATATTAACCTCTGTGCCTCATTTTACCAAGACAAGGAGGGAATTAACACATTTGTATGTTGTATAAGTTGGAGTGATCTTGAATTGTTTACAATTCTGAATTAATTCTTTTGTTTAAACTTTTTTTTTTCTCAGCAGAGACAGCTATGCTACTGTAAGACTGTTAGATCATGTTTCGATTAGTAAAGATCAGTTCATTGATGTTTTGCACTGACAACTTTTATTTACTTTTTTCAGTTCTTCTTTGAAAGGCTACAGGCCATATGTTCCTGGAATGTGCCACACTAAGGCATTATGATCAGGTTTCCGATTCCACTGATACTGAAAGCTAATTTTGATATATTTTTGATAAATAATTGAAACTGTGACACCCCTATGTATAAGAGAAAGAGAAAAAGAGAAGATGTTTTGCACTGTGGTCAAAACTAACTAGTAACAGTGATGAATGTTGTCCTGAAGAAGACACGGAGATGTGTTAAAATAGCACATTCTTCCTAAAAGTGACGAACTACTGACAAAAACAAATCTGGACTGAACAGGCTCCTGCATGAAAAACACCACAACAAAAGAAATCTCATACGGCAGGGCCTGGAACCAAAAAGACGATTAGCCTGCTTCCTAAAATATTCCACAAGAGCCGCACCTCTCCACACATTGTTCCCAGTCTCCTTGGATCTATAACAACTGACCCGAGTGGGTGTGTTCTTGGCTAGTTGCTGGCCTGCATCTGTTAGGACTGTGCACGCACAGGGATTTCTCAGGGATGACAGCCCATCACATTCAGCAAACAGCAACGGTCCGCAGATTGTTTATCTATGTGACATCACTTTATCCAGCGGAGGGGCCGTCTCTCTTCCTGAGGAAGTGCGTCGTCGTGGGGACGGAGGAGAGCCGACGGTGTCGCAAATGTTTCCAATCAGGCTCTCTGCGGGCTCCTGTTTGTCCCGGGGAAAGAAGTTGGAGGCCTGTTTTTGGCTGGGGCTGGAGGAATAAACAGCCAAACAACCTCAGGCCATATTTTACCCACACTGACCTCTAGAAAGCACAATGTTCTCCACTTCAGGTAGACTGTAACTCAGCAACATAAAGTGTAGGCATATTATCTGGGGAGCTATCTGCCCTCTAGACACTCACCATCCATCAGAAAAATCCCACTGGGCTCAGGAGCCATGCAACTATAGTTTAGGTCAAGTATGACATTATAACAATAAAAATTAATCCACTCAGAACCTCATTTACAAACACAATACATATTGTAATGGTGTTTTTTTGTTGTTGTTGGTGTTGTCTAAATTAATAAAGCATTATCAGTTAAATAATGATTTAGAATACTTTATTATGAGTATTTTTTTCTGTCCATTCCAATTGACAGAGAAAAAAACCCCAAAGAGTGAAAATGACAATAAATAAGAGACCCCCTTTTCAACAGAAACATGAGTTATCCATTTTTCATGAATGGTTAACCCTTTCATCCCCAAGAAGTTTAAAGGCTTTTTTTATGCCCCGGTCTCATTTTTAATCACTGCGAACTCATTTTCTACTGCAATATACAAGTCCTATAAATCATTCACATGATGTTGACATGTGAAAGTAACACGACATATCATGTTTACTTTAACCACAGTTGAATGAACACAAATGACGTACTTTAACAATATGAATAATAGATTCAAATGCCTTCTTCCTTGCCTCGCGGTCAGTCAAGCTTGCTAAAAAAGGGGGTGTGGCTCGACAGCAGTCCACATCAGATGATGATTGGCTTAAAGACAGGCAATCAATACGTTTTTTCGGGTGGAGTCAGATGACAATAATCTACATCTAGACACCTTAGAAAAGTTATGCCTATTCGAACGTACAGGAGATTTGAACAGGTCTGATCGTCTTGAAAAAGACTGCAAATGATCTCCTCAACATTGGTGTAAAAGAGGAGAAACAACAAAGATTTTATAATCCATCACCACGTTGCAACCCATGTGCTTTCTCTCGCATCCACACCCTCCTAGTAGAGAGAATAGAAACAGGCAGGGCCTGTGCATTGTGAGTCAATTAGCTCATGCGAAAAGGTTTAGCCAAAAAACTCCCACTTACATTATTTTGTTGTGCATATCCCATGGCAACAGTTGTTTTGCTTTTGTGAATGGCAGCTCACAGACAATAGCATGTGGGCTGCTAAGATATTCCCGCTGCATTGCTTCAGTCCAAAACTTATTACAGTCAGACTCCACTGGCAGCGAAATCAAAGGCAGGATGGGATGGGGAGCGGGAGGGGGGTGTTGTTTTTATTCCACCATATTCCAACACATCACAGTCTGAAACAGTATGGTCTGCTTCTGATTCATTTCAGACTGTCAAAAAGTAGTGCAGCCAAACATTTGTCTAGTGCAGTATCAGTGTTTCAATCCAAAGAAAAATTTCAATAATAACTGCACAAAAACGAGGCTCACACACAAGAACAGTACAGCTAATAGCTCATTAATGCACAAGGCAAAGCTGTGCAGCAACCAGCAACACACTAACGATGGACTCATTCTTCATTGTAGCGCAGGCTTAGCTCAGTGCAGCTCAAATGTAGCGATTTGACGTCATGAGATTTCCTTCAAGTGAATGCATCCAGCACTCATATGTGGAAGGAGATTCAGGGCTCCAAAACACCGCAGCTCATGCCAATATCTGAAAATTATCATTTCATATGAGGCACAAAAATAAAGCATAAAGGAGGGGTTATTAGGAACGCTAATCCACCATGGCACTGTACTGAAGCACAGTAGGCTTCACCTGCACTGAACTATTCCCAACCCATGCTGTTTCTGAGCTTGCCAAACTGGCTTCATGGTAATTAGTGTCTGTCAAGGTCCGGGGCTTGTTAGAGATGACAGTGGCATGGTTTATCAGCCAGGAACACAGTGATCAAAGGGTTAGCACACTCGGGCTTCCTGCTAATCAGATGGACTCTGCATGCCTCTTGCACAGTGTTATAGAAGGAAAGGTAATAAACAATCCAACATAAATCTATTTTATCAGTCAGAGATACATAATGCATCATCACGACACATTAAGCACATCAACAGTATGATATTTAAAGACAGCTGATAGGACGAGGCAACACAATTATGTTGACAGATGACTGTGACGCAGATTACAGGTGGGATGAAAAGGCTCTCCCACGTTTTGTAAGTCAAGTGTTGTCATGATGGATGGCCTAGTTGTTGTGGAAACGTGCTATGTAAACTAGAGCCAGATATTTTCAGAGATATATTGGTGATATATCGGTATCGGTACCAATTTAAACTTTTTTTTTTCAGAATATAATGGTAGAAAATTATACTTTGGTATTCAGAAATGGTGTCATAACACCAACAGAGACAGTCTAACAGCTCTCAATGATGTCACTCTATAGTGTCATTCAACACAGGGGTAAGAACTTTGGTAAACATACTGAAGTGACAATGATCAACATTACTCGCTATGTTCTACACATACAAACACTAATAAAAAGTAGCATCTGTATTTTGTAACATGAAAGAGTAAACTCTAGCCAATAAACAGCAAATTACAGTATATATATATATATAAGGTATGGGCATAAGTACACAAGTACTAGAGGATTCGATTAGGACGTCAGTATTTGTTTAACGTATAGAGAACTTGCATTGTTTTTTTTTTTCTTTGCTTTGTAACTGCCAATCTTACTACAACGTGCTACTATGACAAGTGGCTCATGCCAGCCACCAAGCTAACAGTATGGTAATTAGGGCTATGACAGTAACAGCAATACCGCAATACCACGTCATGTGATATATACCAGGGGGTGGAGTTTGTTATCGTCATTTTCATCCCCCTACGGTTAATTGTTTGTCTTACATAAAGGAGTGCATATGGTGTACAACCTGAAATGTAAACTCAACAAAGACACAGTGACCGGACTCCACGATGCAACAGGGTTGATGGGGTTGCGATAAACCTAAAAACCGCAGGGATGCGTTACTTTTTCACCGCAGACACAAAAATTCTGTACCATCACAGCCCTGATGGCAACGTTACAACATTTCAGCATCTTTCCTAATGCCAGTTTAGTATGGTTGCTTCAATCATGCATAACAGTGCTGGGTTAATTTGCCACAACTGAGTTGCGACTCAAACAACCTTGATTCTCAAAATCTTGGGACGTTGTGTAAAACGTAAAAGCTGAATGCATCAAATTCAGAATTCATTCCATTTTTGCAAGTTTTAACAATAAATATATTGTCTTTTTACAGTTTTCAATTAATTATGATGATAAAAAGGATTATGCAAATATTGCAGTCTGTCTTTATTTACATTTTAGATAATGTCACAACATTTTTTGGAATCAGGGTTGTAACTCTACACCACTAATATCTTATCTAAACTAATCTCAATCTAAACCACCAATAGCTTGTAGGTAAAGATTATGGAATATGGAATTTACATAAAAAGCTCAACCCTAACAGGATTTTTTTGTTCTCTCTCATATCAGTATCCAGTCTCAGTCTGGTGCTAATGTAAACACATTAAAGTGAATGGTCAGGGTTATCTCAAGGGCTTAATCACCTCACTGGCATAAAACTGACACACAGAAATCACAAAGCAGTCCATCTGCCAAACATATGAGCATCACCTGGCTAGCATCCAGACAGGACACAACAGTACATACACTGAACGTGAACGGCATTAGCTGCCTCACATTCTCTGCTCTGCGCTCTCACTGTGAGAGGCACACTGGCAGATGTCAGTAGCTTTCACACGTTTCTGGCTGGCTTCATCCACCAGCCTCCTTCCTCCTGCCTGCGTCACCTCTCCTCTGACATCACATGTGACATCAGGCAGGACCTCCGAGGGGATCCCTGTAGCCGGGCAAACATCAGATGACTTTCAAAGGCTTTGGCTAAAGCTACCCAATGGCAGAAAAACTAATTTTCTTGATGGCCTAGAAATAAAACTGAAGACAGACAGAGAGCGGAGAGAGGAAGATAATCTGTCAAAACAGCTACTGCACACATAAATGCTGGAAAGGGAACACCTAGCCCTGGGATAACCAGCCTGCCTCCTGCTATACCAGGAAGTTATCCCAGTCCACACTTATCGCTGGCTGTTTGGACCACTCCTGAAAGTTGAACTGGTATGACTCATTTCATAGCCGTGGAGGGCCCCTCCAGTTTCGCTGACCAACCCTTTCCTCCGCTGCTGGGAGGAATTAATGAGCTGCTTCCCTTCTTAATACGCTCCCCGTCCCACCATACCTCACCCCCCCTCTGGGCATCTAGCAGGGCCGTGTGTTCACACACCATCCCAGTCTCAGGGATGTGTGAAAGACCTACCACATAACACACATGCGCCCACGCACGCACACATTTAAGATTCTTCTTACCCTGTTCAGTGAAAATGCACATTAGCTGGTGCTGGTCTGGGCTGTGTTAAGCAGTATTTTGTCTTCCCTATTCCTACGCTGCTGTTATCTACAAATCCTGCACACTGTCAGGAAAATGATTCTTTACTGACATTTACTAACGGCTTTTGATGTAAGCTCACTGAGCTATAAAGGTCTTGGCAAGAAGGAACAGATCACTCCCGGGCAATGTTAATAGTACTTCCATAAATACTATAGGCAAAAAAAATCAGACCTAAGGCCATGACACACCAGCCCAAATAAGAAGTGGGGATAAAAGAGGAAAACTACACAAACACCTACTTAAGTACTTGAATTAGTTCACTGCAGCAACATTGAAATAACTAATGTTGAACTTGAACACATCAAGAGAAATCTTGGCTTTGACAATCTGGCCTCTAGAGGTCCCTAAGTGACAGTAACAATTTATGTGCAAGACCTTCTAAAATTAAAGCCATTAAGCAATTGCAAAAGCTGTGACATAATTTGAGGTGTGAGTAAAGAGCAGAGCAGTGTTTTATCCATCCAATCTTGTAGGCTATTAAATATTACTGTGCTGTAAAAACCTTTTAAGTGCAGTGTTCAATATTAAAACGTAAATCTTAAGCACATAACATTATTTACCAATTTGAGCACAGTGGCACAGCAGGCTGGCTGTTTTGACAGTTTATTCATGCAAGGCTGTGAGGCGGTGCGTGCAGGAGGCTGCATGGGGGAAGGAGAAGAGAGGTCAAGCAGCAGCCATCATCATGCAAACAGCAGGTGTGACAAAGTGACAACATGCAAACATCAAAGCAACCTAAACTTGGCATACCATTTGCCAAGGGCTGTTTGCATCTCATTTCCATCGCCATTTGGTGTTCCTAAGAATCCGAGCAGAACCGAGAGCTACACGTTACTGGAGTGTTGTCATGATGTCGTTACGAAATGATTGACAGGCTTGGCATGATGCTAGCCCTGCTGGTTCCGTTGCAGGTTGCTGCCGTAGCATACTAGCCTAGCCCTGATGCGCGCACTTCACAGATGCAAGGAGAAGCCACGCCAAATTCCCTTAAAACATCTGTCTGTTTAAGGTTGCGTCCCTTCAGGGAATAGATGGATACCTGTACAACAAGAGTTAAGACCTTATACCGACCAGACTAGGTCCATGGTCAAATTCGGCGGATGGATGACCCACTGTTCAGACTGTAATTCAATGATAGCTCTGTTTTATAACTCCAGCTGCTCACTGCCGCCCATCACAGTACACTGTGGATGGAATCCCACTCAGGAAATTTAAGGCAAAGCAATTCTACAAGTTAAAAATGTATATAGCTGTTTGGAGTAACACCAAATGCCTTCCGAATACAAGCCATGGCCCAAGCATTTCACTTAAGTCCTTAATTAGTGTTCTTCTCGATATAAGTCTCTGCTCGAAAAGCTAGGACATATAAAACTGCGTAATGTGGACGGAGTTTGGCCTCTCTCCCACAGCGGAGAGAATAACGGGGCTAGCGCTAGCCCGGCTAGCTCCATCAGCAATCTTTAACCTTCAGCTGATAGAAGCGCGTCCGCAAATAGTGGCAGTCGCCCCCGCACACGCTTCAAGTTAAAAAAGAAACACCGCCATCCTCCCACACCTTCACCTTCTAATGCCGCGTCCTGAAAGTGCCACAGCACTGGTCTTAAATCCTCTAATCCGGGCAGAGGAGGCAGGGACCGCCGGACAGGAGAGCGCCGCGGTAGAACGCTGGCTCGGCTGCAAGTTGAGGGACCGCTGGAAATGTTGAACGAGGAGCAGATGCGACTCACAACCTCTGGGTACTCCACAGCAGCGGCTCGCCTCCTCAGGCGACCGCATGGGAACGTGAAATTTAAAAGAAAAAACTAAATCCCAACGAAAGCCTGAATTAGACACGGTGTGTCGCTCGACCTGGAGCCAAGTCTTACCTGTGAAATGCGTCGTTGCGTTGCCGCCTAGTCCTCAGCGCTCATCCCCGCCGCTGCTCTGGACGGACTGAGCTGGGATCTGCTGAGGGAACAGCCCCTCTACACTACAGCACAGCTCTGAGGAGGAAACATCCCTCTTCTCCAGCGGGGAGGCAGCTGGATGCTCAACGATAAGGTCACTTCACACTCAGCATTTCAAGACAAAGTAGACAAAGTCATGCAGTCTGTCTGTCTGTCCGTCTATCCGTGGGTCTGTCTGCTCCTGTAGGCAGAGTAGAATGCCATTATTATATCATTTACATACTGTAATTATGGCTGTAATCAAAATGATTGATGTCCACTTATAAAGGTTGATTACTTGGAAATGATAGTGTGCTGACCACCACACACATCTCTAATTATGTCCGTCTGTTTGTTGTATGGTGCATATATGGCATGTTCACAGGCTAAATATAGTATGTGTAATAATGCAACAATGCACAAGATGTCCTACAATCTGTGACTTGCTTGGTTTTTTTATCAACATATGCAGATTTCCAAGAATTAGAGGACTAAATTGTTAGACAATTAGAAGAAAATTAATCTGCACCAATTTCAATAAACGATTAATCAAAATTCTTAAATATCTCAGTTTCCAAGTTCTCAAATGTGACAATTTGGTGTCTGTCCTTGTCTTGCATCATAACAAACCTAGTCTTTGAGGTTTCTAGTCTCTGCACCATCACTGCAGCCGGGGAATGATTGAAACAGAAATGTAACAGCACTTTCTACAAATATATAGTGTGGTTGTGACATCACAACCTTGGAGAAGTCCTGAGGGCTTATTCAAAGGCGCATATTCTGAATACAGGCTGTGTTGATACATCCACAGTACTTACATAGCACCTAGATCTGCTTTATAATAAAAAAAAGTCATGCAATCTATACTTATTACAATATGAGTGAAAATGATCTCTCCATATGCACTTTAATTTATTGTATAAGGTCTAATTGCATAACACAAACCATTCTCTGTGTATAACACCAATATTATAAAAAGTTATTAACAGCCGTTTATCAAACTTTGGTCTGCTTTTTGTTCTTTTTCTCTTTTTTTTTGCTTCTCTGTAAGGTTTGCCAAAAACCTGGTTTACACCCGTCTGGCTCTGAGCCATCAGAGCTCAAAGTTGTACTCCCTTTCCACCTCTTAAAAAGAACAGAGGACCCTAAAACCTCCATAATATTGACACAGATGTTGCATACAACTAAATTCCCCTGAAACTAAAGGGAGGCTGGTAGGCTTCTGTCGGCCCTGGCCTTTGTATTCCCACAGCGGGAATCATTTCAGTCGACTGGCTTGTATCTGACCATTGAAATATAAATCAGCTGTTAATGTGAGTCTTTGGCAATAGCTGCAACAATAATGATGTTTACATTAAGTCAGCTTAATTTCGAATTACCTACTTGATGAGTATCTCCTTTCCTTTAAAGCCAGCCATTGTTCCAGTTGTTGACTTTACAGTACATATCCTGTGGCCACTAGTATATGGAGTAAAACATCCACAAGGACCTAATAGAGTCACAGAAACTGTGGTGTTTGTTCCCTGTGGCACTTGTTTGTCCAATAAAATGACACATTTAGTAGCACAGGTTATGACAGCTTGACATGTCGGGGCGAGGAGAGGAAGGTGAGAGGGACCTGAGAAGAACAACGGGAGTGATATGAGATATTGTAACTGCTGTGATGCAGTAGTTTGGATAAAGGGGCATATCATTCGATTTGGCCTGTGACGTTCTGGCATCTGCTCAGTATCACTGAAGGTCAGCACCTCTGCTGCTCCCTGTGTTCCTGTGTGCACGCTGCCTGTGCTGCCCTGCACCCAACAGTCTGTCTGTGTCTGTTTTCAATTGTGCCGTACATATGCAGCTCATATGCAATGCACTGAAATGTGGTGCAGAGACGCTGATGTCACCGCTCCGTTTGCCAGTTGTGGTTTTGAGTCTGAGCGTTTCTGAGCTTGGTGAGCAGCGCTGCCCGCTGTGGGCTGCCGCTCCCCAATTCCCCAGAACTCTGGGATAACATCTTGACTCTGTAGGTGTGTGTCAGTGTGGAGGTTATGTTCATATCTCTCTGCTCCTCTAGCTAGTGAGCAATACCAACTAGGGAAAACTCAAACATGAATTCATGAATCTTAAGAGTGGCACTATATACAGGGCGGTAGCTGCATTTCTGACTGAGCAGGAAATTAGAAGAGTCTGGGCAACTGAAAAAAACTGAGAAATATCAAGGACATTTCAATAAAGTTGCAGACCATTTTGAACCAACCGCATTGTTTTCAGGCTTTAAAATCCTCCTTTGTATTTGTCTGTGCCTCCTGTGTGATTTATACAGATTTAAAGGAATACTTCAGCATTTTTGGAAATACTCTCATTGGTTTTCGTCTTGAAAACTGGATGAAAAGCTTGACAACACTCGTATTTAATATGAAATAAATAAATAAATAAATAAATAAGCTTATAAAAACTGTTTTGCAGATTGTTAGATAGAACATTGGATAGTAATAACAGAATCAATAGCATATTACTGATTAACTCAGCTTTACATTGAGTATTGTTTCAAAGTTTCTTACTTTCCGTAGCTGCAACAATCGCGAACAAAAGCATATGCTGCCGTTGCTGGGTCCGTCTTGTCCCTGGCCTGCCACATTCATAGCGCCAGTTAGCATCATAGCTAGGCTAACATTGGCGAATATCAGATGCCTGGAATGACCAGTGGTGTAAATATTCTTATGTTTCAACTTTCATTCATTCATCTTCCGAAACCGCTTATCCGGGTCAACCCAGGTCACGGGGGGCTGGAGCCGATCCCAGCTGCATTGGGCATAGGCGGGGTAGGGCGATCTATCACAGGGCTGACACATAGAGACAGACAACCATTCACACTCTCAC